>CAUYLG010012862.1:0-53918 GCA_963573385.1 Cacajao melanocephalus | reverse complement strand
AATCCAACCAATGGTAGTCTTACCAGCTACTTAGATTTGTGTTGACATTCTTAAAATGAGGGAAGATGGAAACTGTGCATTCACAGCATATTATCTATGCTATGTAAAGACCATCGACACTATGAAGAAACTGCATCAACTAATGGGCAAAACAATGAGCTAGCATCAAAATGGCAGAATCAAATTCACACATAACCTTTAATGTAAACGGGTTAAATGCCCCAATCGAAAGACACAGACTGACAAACTGGATAAAAAGTCAAGACTCCTTGGTGTGCCGTTTTCAGGAAACCCATCTCACATGCAAAGATACACATAGGGTCAAAATAAAGGGATGGAGGAAGATTTACCAAGCAAATGGAGAGCAAGAAAAAGCAGGAGTTGCAATCCTAGTCTCTGATAAAACAGATTTAAACCAACAAAGATTAAAAGAGACAAAGAAGGGCATTACATAATGGTAGAGGGATTAATGCAACAAGAAGAGCTAACTATCCTAAATATATATGCACCCAATACAGGAATACCCAGATACATAAAGCAAGTTCTTAATGACCTACAAAAAGAGAGACTCTTACACAATAATAGTGGGAGACTTTAACACCCCACTGTCAACATTAGACAGATTAACAAGACAGAAAATTAACAAGGATACCCAGCACTTGAACTCAGATCCGGACCAAGCAGACTTAATAGACATCTACAGAACTCTCCACTCCAAAACCACAGAATATACATTCTTCTCAGCACCACATCACACTTATTCTAAAATTGATCACATAATTGGAAGTAAAACATTCCTCAGCAAATGCAAAAGAACAGAAATCATAACAAACAATCTCTCAGACCACAGTGCAGTCAAATTAGAACTGAGGATTAAGAAACTCACTCAAAACTGCACAACTACATGGAAACTAAACAACCTGCTCCTGAATGACTACTGCATAAATAATGAAATGAAAGCAGAAATACAGATGTTCTTTGAAACCAAAGAGAACAAAGATACAACGTACCAGAATCTCTGGGACACATTTAAAGCAGTGTCTAGAGAGAAATTTGTAGCACTAAATGCCCACCAGAGAAGCAAGAAGAGATATAAAATTGACACCCTAACGTCAAGATTAAAAGAACTAGAGGAGCAAGATCAAACAAATTCAAAAGCTAGCTGAAGGCAAGAAATAACTAAGATCAAAGCAAAACTGAAGGAGAGAGAGACACAAAAAGCCTTTCAAAAAAAAAAACAGTAAATCCAGGAGCTTGTTTTTTGAAAAGATTAACAAAATAGACTGCTAGCCAGACTAATAAAAAAGAAAAGAGAGAAGAATCAAATTGATGCAATAAAAAATAATAAAGGGGATATCACCACCGATCACACAGAAATACAAACTACTATCAGAGATTACTACAAACACCTCTATGCAAATAAACCAGTAAATCTAGAAGAAATGGATAAATTCCTGGATACTTACAGCCTCCCAAGACTAAACCAGGAAGAAGTTGAATTCCTGAATAGGCCAATAAAAAGGTCTGAAATTGAGGCAGCAATTAATAGCCTACCAACCAAAAAATGTCCAGGACTAGAGGGGTTCACAGCCTAATTTTACCAGAGGTACAAAGAGAAGCTGTTACCATTCCTTCAGAAACTATTCCAAACAATACAAAAACAGGAAATCCTCCCTAACTCATTTTATAAGACCAACATCATCCTGATACCAAAACCTGGCAGAGATGCAACTAAAAAAGAAAATTTCAAGCTGATATCCATGATGAACACTGATGCAAAAATCTTCAATAAAATACTGGCAAACTGAATACAACAGCACATCAAAAAGCTTGTCCATCACAATCAAGTAGGCTTCATCCCAAGGATGCAAGGCTGGTTCAACATCTGCAAATCTATAAATGTAATCTACCATATAAACAGAACCAAAGACAAAAACCACATGATTATCTCAACAGATGCAGGGAAGGCCTTTGACAAAATTCAACAGCTCTTTATGCTAAAAACTCTCAATAAACTAGGTATTGATGGATCATATCTCAAAATAATAAGAGCTATTTATGACAAACCCACATCCAACATCATGCTGAATGGGCAAAAACTGGAACTATTCCCTTTGAAAATTGGCACAAGACAAGGATGCTCTCTCTCACCATTCCTATTCAACATAGTATTGGAAGTTCTAGCTAGGGCCATCAGGCAAGAGAAAGAAATGGTATTCGAATAGAAGAGAGGACATCAAATTGTCCCTGTTTGCAGATGACATGACTGTATATTTAGAAAACCCCACTGGTCTCAGCCCAAAATCTCCTTAAGCTGATAAGCAACTTCAGCAAAGTCTCAGGATACAAAATCCAGGTACAAAATTGCAAGTATTTCTATACATCAATAACAGACAAACAGCCAAATCATGAGCGAACTCCCATTCACAATTGCTACAAAGAGAATAAAATATCTAGGAATACAACTAACTAGGGATGTGAAGGACCTCTTCAAGGAGAACTACAAACCACTGCTCAAGAAAATAAGAGAGGACACAAACAGATGGAAAAACATTCCATGCTCATGGTTAGGAACAATCAATGTTGTAAAAATGGCCATACTGCCCCAAGTAATTTATAGATTCAATACTATCCCCATTAAGCTACCGATGACTTTCTTCACAGAATTGGAAAAAACCACCTTAAACTTCATATGGAACCAAAAAAGAGCTTGCATAGCCAAGACAATGCTAAGCCAAAAAAAAAAAAAAAAAAAAAGAGCCAGAGGTGTCACGCTACCTGATTTCAAACTATACTACAAGGCTACAGTAATCAAAACAGCATGGTACTGGTACCAAAACAGAACTATAGGCCAATGGAACAGAACAGAGGCCTCAGAAAGAATGCCACGCAACTACAACCATCTGATCTTTGACAAACCTGACAGAAACAAGCAATGGGGAAAGGCTTCACTACTTAACAAATGGTGTTGGGAAAACTGGCTAGCTACATGCAGAGAGCTGAAACTGGATCCCTTCTTTACACCTTATACAAAAATTAACTCTACATGGATTAAAGATGTAAACATGAGACCTAACATCACAAAAACTCTAGAAGAAAACCTAGGCAAACCATTCAAGACATAGGTATGGGCCAAGAACTTCATGACTAAAACACCAAAAGCAATGGCAACAAAAGCCAAAATAGACAAATGAGATCTAATTAAACTTCAGAGCTTCTGTACAGCAAAAGAAACAATCATTAGAACAAATGAGCAACCAACAGAATGGGAAAAAAATTTGCAATCTACCCATCTGACAGAGGGCTAATATCCAGAATCTACGAAGAACTAAAGCAGATTTACAAGAAAAATAACAAACAACCCCATCAGAAAGTGGGTAAAGGATATGAACAGACATTTTTCAAAGGAAGACATTTATGCAGCCAACAAACATATGAACAAAAGCTCATCATCACTGGTCATTAGAGAAATGCAAATCAAAACCACACTGAGATACCATCTCAGGCCAGTTAGAATGACGATCATTAAGAAGTCTGGAGACAACAGATGCTGGAGAGGATGTGGAGAAATAGGAACATTTTTACACTGTTGTTGGGAGTGTAAATTAATTCAATCATTGTGGGTGACAGTGTGGCAATTCCTCAAGGATCTAGAAATAGAAATACTATTTGACCCAGCAATCCCATTACTGTGTATATACCCAAAGGATTACAAATCATTCTATTATAAAGACACATGCACAGGTATGTTTATTGCAGCACTGTTCACAATAACAAAGACTTGGAACCAACCCAAATGCCCATCAAGGATAGATTGGATAAAGAAAATGTGGCACATACACAACATGGAATACTATGTAGCCATAAAAAAGGACGAATTCATGCCCTGCGATTGGATAAAGAAAATGTGGCACATACACAACATGGAATACTATGTAGCCATAAAAAAGGACGAATTCATGCCCTTTGCAGGGACATGGATGAAACTGGAAACCATCATTCTCAGCAAACTGACACAAGAACAGAAAATCAAACGCTGCATGTTCTCACTCATAAGTGGGTGTTGAAAAATGAGAATACATGGACACAGGGAGGGGAATATCACACACTGGAGCCTCAGGGGTTGGGGAGCTAGAGGAGGAATAGCAGGGGGTGGGGGTATTGGGGAGGCATAGCATTCAGAGAAATACCTAAGGTAGATGATGGGGTAATGGATGCAGCAAACCACCACCATGGCACATGTATACCTATGTAACAAACCTGCATGATCTGCACATGTACCTCAGAACTTAAAGTATAATACATAAATTTTAATAAACTGTCAGATAAAAAATAAAATGACTACTGAAAGAATTCTGAGATTTTAACAGTGTCAGTTACAAAGTAAAATAGTTAAACAGCTGCTGCACAGAAATCAACAAGGGATTCTATAAGCATTCTTTTGTATGATATTTACGGCTAGGCCACTGTCAAAGCCAAGCTTTGAAAATTTTCATTACTTCTTTTTATTCCTTCCTATCCAGTTAGGATAGTTCAAACAAAATTATCATAAACTGTAATTCTAGTGTTAGAAAACGAGGAAGAAGAAAATAGTTTTACTTTGTTATTATTGTTGCAAGGAGTTTAAGTAGGGACCAGTGACTATAGTATAGGCTACTATAATAAATAGTACTAATATAGCATAAATAGATAGAATATACAGATGGTCCCCGACTTACAATGGTTCAATGCAGGATTTTTCAACTTTACAATGTGTTTATCCGGATGTGACCCCATCTTAAGTTGAGGAGCTCAACTTATGTCTCATGATGGGGTTCTGGTTTCTACTCAATGAGTATCACTCTTGCAATCAAACTAATGTCGAACCATCCTAAGTTGGGGACTATCTGCTGTGTTGCCAGCACTAAATCCATTTTCCACTCACAATGTTTGTGACTTACAATGGATTTATCTGGCCATAGTCCCACCATAAGTCGAGGAGCATCTGTAGTCTACTAAAAAGTAGACTTCATGGAAATAATCATATGATGCAAGCCAAGTGATAATCACTGACTCTGGTGCTAGAAAGAAATGAATGTCCTGTACTTTATTATGTCCCAGAGCATACCCAGTGACACCTGTTTTTTACTAGACAGGAAGTTTAAATAAACATTTCCACACAGTAACCTCATGTTTCCAATAGAATAAGTCTCTCTTATGATAATCCTTTATCATTCTTGTTTTATCTTTAATTTTCTTGTTTTCTATGGATTGTTACATATGGACTCAAATCCTTTTTTTAAGTAGCCAAAGAATATATTAGCAAATGTATTTGAAAAAAAATGGTTGCTAACACTTTCTAAATTATGAAAGGTTGAAAACTTTTTAGGACTGCTTAATTTTTTTCTAAATGAGATCACAATAAGAGCACAGAGTCAGAGTCTACGACTCTCACAAATCTGTAAAGAGTGGTCAACGTATCTCCTTTGATGGTAGCTCCCATGAGAGGAAAATGCTTGCAAAGCACTCTCCCAAGGTCAAGCTGAAGAAACGTTTATGCCACTAACACTCTCAGCAAGTAACACTCACCAGAGAGCCACGTGAGCCTCTCTGCATCATCACACACATTCTTCCCAAGGGTAGAGAAATGCCTAGGCTTGTGTATTTCAGCTGTGTAAAAAACAGCTGGCCATGTTTGGCTGTCATTCCTTCCTCTTTTCCTCTGGGATGTGCCTACTTTCCTCTAGGACTCACACATTGACTAGGCTCTGTTCACCATGTATTTAAAGGTAGACTCCGACGGTGGCAGGCTGGCGCCACTGCCTGAAACTGGGTGAGTGGGTTGGTCTGTCTAATGTCAGGGTAGAAGGCTAAGCCATATTCTCTCATCTACTTTGCTTGGTGACAAAGCTGAACTCTCAACCTTTATCTATATGACCTCCAAGCCTATGTATATTTGGTAAGAACTTAGGCAGGGAAAAGCAAATATAGTTTACTAGCCCTCCCAAAAACTCAACATCACTTTTTATCAAGCAATTACTACATGCCAGGCACTACGAAAAGCACTTTACAAATATTTCTTCAGGCCGAGCGAGGCGGCTCACGCCTTTAATCCCAGCACTTTGGGAGGCCAAGGCAGGAGGATCACTTGAGGTCAAGAGTTCAAGACCAGCCTGGCCAACATGGTGAAACCCTGTCTCTACTAAATATACAAAAATTAGCGAGGGCTGGTGGTGGGCGCTTGTAATGCCAGCTACTCAGGAGGGTGAGGCAGGAGAATTGCTTGAGCCTGGGAAGCAGAGCCTGCAGTGAGCCAAGATCGTGCCACTGCATTCCAGCCTGGGTGACAGAGTGAGACTCTGTCGTAAAAACAAAACAAGTATTACTTCATATAATTTTCAAAAACACCCCAAAAGTCCCAAAGTCATGCAGCTCAAAAGAGAGTAGTAGAATGAACACTGAAAATAAAATTATATCTTTCTATAAAGCCAAGTTCCTATGAAATAAATACATTTAAAAGGCAAACTAAGTCAAGAGGTTACTTTTTGGTAAAGAATTTTACCTCATGGTTAAAAATACTATGATCTAAGCCAAACCAATGAATGCCACTCTCTCCTCTCCTTTTCAAGCTCTCACTCACCCCATTAGGTTGATCGCTCCCTCCCTGAAACTTTTCTTTCTTGGTTTTCAAACCCTGGGGACCTGGCCCTAGTTTCCCCCACCACCTCTGGCCTCTCCGTCACTAATTCATCTTCCTCCATTTTATCTCTAAATTGGTGGACCTCAGGTCCAACTCCAATATCTTCTCTTTATCTCCACTTTCCGCTAAGTGATCTCATCCACTTCTAACACTAGTCTAAAATGCCATGTTCATGTTGAGGGGTCTCCATTTCTACCTTGCTCATGCAGTAGGTTCGTGCCACCTGACTCCCTGACATTTGTCTGTATGGTAACAGACAACTCAAACATGGTGAAAGGAAAATGTCAGGTCTTTCTGTGCCTATTTCCAAATCATGCCATTTCCAGTCTTCTTAGCAACAGTAAATAACGCCAGCACTCAGAAAGCCTCAAGGGAAAACAAATTCCTCTTTTTCTGCCACCCACACTCCTTACAGTTTGCTATTTTTCTGCCTTCAAACAAAGCCATCCACACCATCATCCACTCTTCTTTGGGTGTAAGAAAAGCCTCCTGACTGGCCTGCCTGCCTGTTTTTCCCATGATAATCCATCGTCCACAGCCAGTCAATGAGATGCCACCACTCTGGACCTTATGCCTGGTCTGAAAATAACCAAGTTCTTTTCAGCCTAAAGCCTTTTGTATTGTCTCTGTGCATGAAAAATGCTGCCACTAAATCTTGATGTAGCAAGTCTTTTTCTATTACCCTGGTCATAATTTAGATGCTGCCTTGACAGAAAGGTCTTCCTACCACCATACCTACAGTAGGTGCCCTTCCTACAACCAGTACTTGCAACCACATCACAAACTATAATTAATACACTTGGTTTTGCTTTGACCTGCCCCTTCTTCTTACATTTCCATGAAAGTAGCTAACAGTGTCTGGTATAAGGTGAGGGCTTTATTTTACCAAAACAAAAGTTGAGGCTGGGCACAGTGGCTCAAGCCTATAATCCCAGCACTTCGGGAGGCCAAGGCGGGTGGATCACTTGAGGTCAGGAGTTCCAGGCCAGCATGGCCAACATGGTGAAACCCCATCTCCTCTAAAACTATAAAAATTAGCTAGGTGCGGTGGTGCACACCTGTAATCCCAGTTGCTTGGGTGGCTGAGGCACCAGAATCGCTTGAACCCAGGAGGCAGAGGTTGCAGTGAGCCGAGAGTTGGTACCACCGCACTCCAGCCTTGGCAACAAAGCAAGACTCTGTCTCAAAAAAAAAAAAAGTTGAATAAATCCACCAAATATCTTACTGTGTAAGTATTTAATTCTTTGTGATTACTCAGTCTTAAATCCCAAGCATGTAAGTTGAATGCTGTAAGTCACAATTCAATCAGAAAATATAAAGAGCTACTTACGGAGTCCCACAGAATCTGGTTTGCCATTATCATTCTTACTTGGTTGCACAAGTGGAGCAAATGAAACAGCAAGGATATTTTTACTTTCCCAAGTGTTCTGTCCAGTTCGCATAATCTGAGTTAACTATTTAGAGAAACAAAAAAAAAAGAAAGTAAACAGCTTAATCCTAGCAACGTGGTCACCTTATAGTCAAAATTTTGTTTTAAGGGAAAACTGCCAATGAGAGCGCCATACACTCACTTATATTTAAATGTAATCAAATTAATTTCATTGAAATATTTACTATAAAATATAAAAGGAATGAAAATTATTTGCTGGTAATACAGATATTTGAATACAAATGGGATACGCAAATATGGTCAAATGAGCCTGCAATGTTAGATTTGGGGTCTGACAGTGTCTGGGAGAAGCACTACAATCCATACATGCCATTGCCTTCCAAAACACATGTCTGAGACAGGTTCAGTAATTTGGTTAAAGGCATTCTATTAATGAGACCATATTTTGACAACTATACCAACAAGTTGACTTCATGCTCTTCCATGATATTCATGGAATATAGATTCTAATTCAACCCCCAATTTGATATTTCACAAATAAATGTAGTTACAAAGAGACGAGGAGTTTTACCATTTCAGCAAACACTCATCACTGGTCACAGGAAAAAAATATTAGCTCAATACACATCTCGTTCAAGTTTAATTTGTATATTCAAATTATATCACAAAAAGCAGCTCGTTATTCTATTTGATATTTATAAAATAGTATAGAATAACTGTTTCACAAAATATTGATAAGGAGGTCACATTTTACACATTTGAAAATGCATTGTTAAAGAAAAACAAAATAAAAAAAAAAGATTGTTTAACTGGGAGTCTAAACCCTGGAAGCATTCTAATAACATTTTTCCATGAACTTTTTAAAGTGAGTATTTGTATACTCTGCCTTCTTAATAGCTGACAAATGACTTGCTGCAGAGCACAGTACATGGTAATAGTGAGATCCACTGAGCTGCAAATGACACATGGTGATGTTAAGGGACCTCCAAGATATACAGACTCCACAACTATCATGTAGGTCCCAGTCATCTTAGACATTCTACCTCTACTACACAAACTTCAAGGTATTTTAAACATTTTAGATTTCAGTTAATGTGAATATCAGAGATAATATTTTTTAAATGTTTTATAACTTTGTAATTTGCTTCTGAAAGGTGTACCTATTTTCTGAGTAAACTAGTAGTTCATACATTATACCTAATAATTCTAAGCCAAGGCAAAAAATATAAATTTAATAATGTTCATGAATAGCTGAAGCTCAAATGAGTCTCTATGGTACTAATGAAGTTTTTTTTTTAAGTTCACTGGTTTTACTAACGAAGTTAAGCCATTCAAACTCAAACCACAAACAGGATTTCTTTTCTGAGACAGGGTCTTGCTTTGCACCCAGGCTGGAATGCAGAGGCACCATCACGGCATACTGCAGCCTCAACCTCCTGGGCTCGAGCGATCCTCCCACCTCAGCCTTCTGAGTAGCTGGGACTACAGAGGCACCACCACGCATGGCTAATTTTTATATTTGTTTGTAGAGATGGGTTTTCGCCACGTTGCCCAGGCTGGTCTTGAACTCCTGGGCCCAAGCAATCTGCCTGCCTCAGCCTCCCAAAGTCCTGAGATTACAGGCATGAGTCACCAAGCCTGACTAGGATTTCCTTTCAATATGTTCAAAGAACTGAAGAATATGGGAAACTGAGCAGCTGGTAGAGATCAGCACATTCAACTTTTGGGTGAACAAACTAGAGGAGGAAGCAGCTTGCTGAACACCAGGCACAGGGAGTAGCTGAGCTGAACTGAAAGCCCAAGTTGCCTCTAGTCATAATAGAGAGAGATCTTTTCTCTATTTGCTTTGCTTAAATAATCAGATGTTTCAAGTTTTTTCTAAATAAGATAGATCTGGTGAAAAGTATTTTTCTTTAAAAGTTACAGTGTACTTTTCACTGAGTAACATTTCTTAATCTTAAACAAATGTGCTTGCTTCCTAGGCCACTTAACAAAAGGAGAGTAGAAGTTACCTGATCCTCTATAGGCATGACTAATATGCCTCCGACTTTTAGTAGTATTTTCATGTAGTTTTCATGGTCTTTCTGGACTCCGGCTCCACAATAAATTCGATCATACTGATGACTGTCAGATGCTATCTGGAGGCAGTTACCAACAACAAATGCAGGTTCACAGAACTCAAATCTGCATTGAAAAACAAATATATTTTAATTCATTTAAGCAAAACATTCAATCTAAAAAATTTACCATAATCCAGTCCTTTAAAATAATGACGTTACCAAAATTATGAGGATAAAATTATTACAAACTTTATTTAAATATATTTATTAAGTTTAGCACTCATCAAATGTATTATTTTATTATCAATGACATAGGACGTGTGCTGTCAAAAACATTAACATTTTTGGCCACACTGAAACCTCACTGAAGTATTAAGAAATAAATATAATGGAAAGCCCATCACAACCTCAATATTGTGATACCCCCAAAGTAACATATGATAACAATGAGAATCATAAGGGTCAGTAAGTGAGAAAAGGCTTCACTTTGCATTGTCCTTTCCAAAAAACATGAGGAGTCAGCAGAAATGAGAAGATTTTGTGTAAAATTCATCTCAGTTTGACACTTTTGCTGAGGGTAACAGTGGGATAGCTTTGTCAAAAAGAGTGTCCTGACCACACACCCCTGCAACCAGTAAGGTTAGGAAGAGTTTCTAATAAATTTTGTCTGAGGAACATTATTGACTGGGACAAAGAGCAGAATGAATACTTTCTTTTTCATGCTGCTGCTTTGGCCCCGATCATCTCCCTAAGCAACAAGAGATATATATAGTTTCAAAAGTATTTTATCTGGGCTGCTTGTTCCTGGTTACAGTGCTGGTTCATGGTACACAGAGTTATGCTTTTACAAACTATCCTATCTGGACTTCTACATTATTTCTTAAATTTTGATAAACAAAACTGAAAACAGGCTCTAATATAAGCATAATTAAAACTCCAATGCACTAATAAGACGGGTAATCTTTTTAAAATTAATTCGTATCCTTTCACTTTTAAGTTGAGTAAAGTTACTACGATCATAGGGCAAAAGCAGACTATTATTTGAGGATGAAATAATTTACCTTAAAAGGTCTGGCATACAGTGAAAAATAACACTTTTGAATCACAGTCATTTTACTCTGCAAAATGTATCCTGTCCTTTAGTAATAGACTTATTACATAATAAGTTTCCATTCAGAGTCACTAAAACACAGACACATTATAAACATCTATTTTCTAAAGAAGAAAATTTACCAAAATGTATGCCCTGTCCTAACTTCTTGTCTTTTTGGTGGAAGGGGATAAAAGGTGGGGTGGGAAGGGTTAAGGGTGTCCCTGTACTGCTCTCTCTGCACCCCCACACTAAGGCAGTCCACGCCCTATTATTTCTCTTTCTGTAACTGCCATCTCACTGATCACATTTTTCAGGTCTCTCTTCCTTTCCTTTGCTCTCTACTGCACAAGGTAAGTGGATAAGTTCAAGCTCCTAGGAGTGCTACGTGGAGGATCTTTATGAGTCTACCGTCAAGTTGTTCTATTAGACCTTTCCTGTCTCTGCCCGAGCCTCAACACACTACTGTGCAGACAGACTGAATTACTTGCTTCTAATTCCTTACAGGAACCATTACACAGTGTTTCGAAATGCTGCAGCTGTGTATGTGCTGTTCCCTTAACTGAAACACCCTTCCCCTCTCCTTCTACCCTTAAAAAATGCCTGATATCTTTTCAAGATATAGATCAAATATTAGCTGTGCAATGAAATCTTACTCAATTCTTTAATAGTACCTCATTCTTTCTCCTTGCACAGCACAAACAAAATGGGAACTTACCTAGGTTAGAGAATCATATTTAATTTCTCTTTCATACACAAAGCTATGGCATATTTCAGACTGTTTAAATTAAGGCCAAAATATAATTTTTGGCTTTTAAGTAACTAGATATTGTAGATCACATGGTTTAATCACCTTATCAAATTCACAGTAAGCAGTCTTTAAAAATAAGTTGGACTATTTCAGTAAGGTCTATCTAAAAATCTTACAGAAATTCATTTAACTGCTTTAATTTTATAATAATTTATATCAACCACATAATTTTCAGAATGAATGTGAGCAGGAAATTTAAATAATTAAAAATTTTTGAATTATTAAACCTCTTTGTCAAATACGTCAAATCAACTAAAAAATATGCTTATAGTTTTAAAAGGTTCCTACCTGTTAAAAATACGTGGTAGCTTACGGAACTACTGCCAAGGAAAACACCATTACAGGCAATGACAACTCTGAATTAAAACCACTTCTCACGTTAGTGATATTTTATACATGTTCATCACAGCAAAATAAATTAGAACTTAGTGTTTGATTGCAAAATTAAATGTGTGGCTCTGGCAAGTTACCTTATACATTAATTCCACACTTTCTTCAGTCAAATACTATTTACTGAGCACTAGCTTTGTGCAATGACTGAGAATATAATGGGGGATACGGATATCTATATCTAATGGAAGAGACAAGCATCAAACAATCCTATTAATTGAAATATAATTCGCAACTGTGATAAACGCTCTAAAGGGAAAATGACAGGCCTGGGTATCAGAGAAGGGCTCCCTAAGAAATGGCAAGCTGGGATCTGAAAGGTGAGACAGGACAATCTAGAGCCACACTATCAAGATGAAAGCCACCAACCACTGTGACGAGTAAACCCTTAAAATGTGGCTAGTTCAAGTTTAGCTATACTGTAAGTATAAAATTCACATGGGTTTTCCAGACTTTTTAAAAGACTATAAACTATCTCAGTAATTCTTTTATATTTGTACATTAAAATATCATACGTTTTAACAATCACACAAAATGAAAATACTAAATAACTACCCTTTTACTCATTAAAGAGTTGCTTCTCATACTTTCTCCTTAACACAATCTTCCCTTTGAAACATTTTTAAAGTTTATTTTCCTGCTATCTCTTTGAATCTGTCTTCTGAATTTAATTGTATCTCCATCACCTATTACAGTCCTCAAAATACATGTATTAAATAAATGAACCACATAAGAAATGTAAACGTTTTGTCTTTTCTACCTACCATCATTAAATATGAACCCAAATTTGACATATTAAATATGCTAATCACAAAAATCTCAGGAGTAGAAAAGAAGCTTCCCTAGAAATAAAGTTACAGAAAAAGCATATGCCTATGGTACTTCTTTTAATTGTTTTCATTTTTAAAATACAGAAACAGAGTCTCCCTATGTTGCCCAGGCTGGTCTTGCACTCCTGGCCTCAAGTGATCCTCCCACTCCGGCCTCCCAAAATGCTGGGATTACAGGAGTGAGCCACAGCAACCCGCCACCTATGCTACTTCTCTGTAGTAATATAACAGTTTATGTTTTGCTAAATTGGTTACTGTAATAACTGTAGCTTCATGTTACGAAATACATAGTTTTTTCCCAACATGCCAAAAGAAGAAAAACAAACTCTTGCCTTTAATGAACAATTAACTCTCCTATATATAAAACGCAGGTTTTTCTTGGGCTGCAAGGCCTTTCTGGAGATCTCAAATCAACCATCCTTATTATTCTAGTACACGACATGAACGTTTTTCCCTCTAATGTAAAGCAGAAGAAGTATATCTATCTAACAGGAATTATTAATACAAAGGATAACTGCAGAGAAAAATCAAATCTCTAAATTAATAAATAATTTCTAGTAATTGCAACTCTACTTCTAGCAAACACATATGGGATCTTTATACTTTCATTTAATATGTTTAAATTGATTACCAGAGTACTCAAATTTGAAAGTTTACTTGAATTTAAGACAATATTCAAAAAAGGAGTGCACTATTACAAAATTTAAAAATAAAAATTGAAAGACCAAAAAATTGGAAAAAACAGGATATTTTTAAATGTTGGCACTAAAAAATCTAGAACATATTAGAGAACTCATATGCCAAACACACTACAAAGAAAACTATAACACTATCAATTTAATGGTTATTAAAAAAATGTCTACCAGAGAAAGTATCCTATCTAGGGATCTTAAGTACAGCTTAACCTTTTCTAGCCATAATACATGAAACTTCACAATCAGTTAAAGGAAAAAGCTCTCAAATTGCATATTCTTACTTTTTTTTCAATCTGTAAAGTGATTATGGATTAACTTTCCAATAAAGTACTTATAGCTGAACTTTGCTTTTTCTGACCGGGCATACCGTTGAGAATCTTAGACGTTTTGTATTCTGATACTAATAACATGACTTATTTATCTTTTTTTTTTTTTTGAGGGGGAGGTCTCACTCTGTTGCCCAGGCTGGAGTGCAGTGGAGCAATCTTTAGCTCAGTGCAACCTCCACCTCTCGGGTTCAAGAAATTCTTATGCCTCAGCCTCCCGAGTTAGCTAGAACTATAGATGTGCACCACCACAATTGGCTAATTTTTTGTATTTTAGTAGAGATGGGGCTTCACCATGTTGCCCAGGCTGGTCTTGAACTGCTGAACTCAGGCAATCCACCTGCCTGGGTCTCCCAGAGTGCTAGAATTACAGGCGTGAGCCACTGCGCCAGGCCCATAACTTATTCTTATACAGCATTTTATGTAAACAAATTCATACCAATCCGGTTATAGAACGGAAAAAACTTCAGTTTATATTTTTTCCAAATGATAACAATTTTTCAGGTAGGCCAGGTGTGGTGCTTCACTCCTGTAATTCCAGCATTTTCAGAGGCCAAGGTACAAGGATCACTTGAGCCCAGGAGTTCCAGACCAGTCTGGGCAACGTGGCAAAACCCTGTCTCTATAAAATTTTTTAAAAACATTATCTAGGCATGATAGCACACGCCTATGGTCCTAGCTACTCCAAAGGCCAAGGTGGGAGGATCGCTTGAGCCCACAAGCTGGAAACTATGGGTAGATATGACCATGCCCCTGCACTCCAGCTTGTGTGACAGAGCAAGACCCTGTCTCAAAAGAAAGAAAAAAAATGCAGGTAAATGTTTACTGATATTTGTAAACATATTTATATATGTGAATAACTAGATGATTGATTCAAGACATAAATGGTGGCTACCATGTTATTAAACAGAGTAAATTACAACTCCTATTATTTCTTCCGAAGTTGAGAAGAAAATAGAAATCTTTCCTCCTTAGACTTTGACTATCTTCCGAAAGCTGTATCTTACCTAAGTTTCCATAAACTTAAAGAGGTAAAGGACATATTTTAAACTACAAATGCAATTTCTGTATAATCTATTAGACTGAACAATAAACTCAATAAGTTCTCAGTTTATTACAAAATAATACTACACTATTTATAAAATTACACACATAAATTAGATTAAAAACAATGAAAGAAAATCTGAAATCTACCTTTTTACATCAACCACACAATAAATGAAATCTGAGAAGGAAAAAAAATGGCAAAAAGTCTACTAAAATGTCTACTTAATATGTGGTTACAATTACCTGTAAAAGAATGATTGGTGTGTTCCTTCCCTAATTGTTATACTTGATTTAGGAGTTCTTTAAAATGTTATGTTTGTAAGTAAAATAAAAAGTAGCCATCATTTTTATGCTTTGAAAAAAATATTCAAAACAAAATTTCTGAGATAGAGATGACCCACACTCCTAAATTATACTACCAAAAAGATGTTATCTGTACACAGAAAAAAAAAATCCACAGTCCTGAAATGTGTATAATAACCACAAAATCATTCATTCTAGGTTTATAATCATTTATTGATTTAAACCTGAAAATCCAATGAATATTTTTCAGATTCTCTTACGCAGACAGGAAAAAGTAATTGACATACTCTTAATAAAATGTACCCTGAAAATCATTTATGAAAAAATATAGAGCACACAGATATCTTGGTTTAGAACATGAACACTTGCCCAAAATAACACCAGGATTCTAATCACTTACCTTAGCCGTGGTTTTCTTTACAGGTGCATGTTGGAATATCTTCGTCTTGAGGCGGACAGATGATTTCGTTCACAGCAGGGACCTTGCCAACTTGCCCATATAATTCTTTTGATAAGCTGCTAGGAGATCAGGGTGACCTAGCCTTGCCCTGTAGCTTCCCTCTTAGACGGATAGTCTAGGTCTAGGAGCTGACTGAGAGTAGAAAAAACAATATTCCCCTTCAATACACTGTTGAAGTGGGGCTGACAATTTGCACACCTAGTTTATCATGTGCCACAGGACGCTGTTATTGAAATTTTAGACAATTATTCCAGTGGAATAAAGAAATTTCAAGGATGTGGAAAAGAATCCTACCTTGTTCTCACACCTCATCCAAAACAACCTGTTAATGAATCACAAAAACTTCTTTTCCTTGAAATATTTTGTCAAAATACACATTTTGAGTTTTAAGAGCTATGACTGTTTTATTAAGACAAAACAAAACTTCAGACTTTTCCATTGTGAAGAAAACCAAGGGAAATGTTAAACTCTTGATCTCCAAATACACCTGTACCATTCAAGGACTGTTCTAATCAAGAATTAAGCTATGGAATTACAATTTTTTGAAAAACGAAACTTTACATTTTCAAGTGTTTTCCCTTTTAAATGCATCAAATGCATCTCAGAATAATTTAAGCATTATTCCAAGCAATGTGTTGCAAGTAAATAGTCATTGTTCATTAAAAAAAGCATTAGAGAAATCCATAGTAACAAAAACAATCTCCAAACATTTTACAGGAAATGTGATCAATAAGTCATATATAGGAGAGCCCCTTTATTGCTGAAATTGTATGTCAACAATTTCTTCTTCTAAAAATGTGTTGGAAGCCATGCAACTTTTCCCCATGCCATTTCTAACAGAGGTTAAAATACACAACCGATAGTCCTGATGACTATATTCAAGGATTCCTGTCTCAACATCTGAATGTCTGTCATAATTTTAAAATGTATTTACATATCTGTCATAATTTTAAAGTGTATTTACAATCTCTAACAATTGTTCTAAAACTACTTCTGAACATTATTAGAATAGCAAAATGTTCACATATTTGAGAAAAATTTTGAAATAATATTGAATATATAATGAATTATATATAGGAAAACTTGTTCAAATAAGCATAATTCTCATAAAGATGAAGTGAAGATGACAGAATACAGAAGCATCTAATTTTCAAATGCAACTCATGTGAAAAATGAACATATAATTTAAAATAGGGATAGTAGATATGACCATATCAACTAAATCTTCTAAATTACAAGACTACGCTAACTCTACATATAAAACTTAGACCTCAACTAAATTTGAGGAATGAATTGCCTCCCCCACCCATCCCTGACCCCAGTAAAAATTCATGGCACAGGCAAGTCTCAATGAACAAGTAGGTATGCTCTTTAATATAAATGCCTTAGTGAATTAAATGCGCTATACATTAACGGCATACCTTAATTCTAATGCGAAGAAAGTAAATGATAAAAATAAAAGTACTGCTTCAACTTTCCTATCTGGGAAACTTTCCTATCCAAGTTGCTAGGCTGTAATTCATTGGTAGCAGCCCCTTGCTAGGAAGAGATATTAGAATAAATCAACATTTACATCATAAGAGCCAAACCAGAACTAAGTAAAAAGACTGCCAGGCTCAGGTTATAGCCTCTTTGTCTAACCCTCAGTTTTCTCATCTGGGAAATGTGAACACGCCAATGAATACTGTCTCTAGAACTGTGGATAAAACATTTAGAATGGTTAACACTAATGAATAGACAATGCATATTAGGTGCTATTATTTTTTATCACCTCATTACTGTTTTCGTTACTGATATCATGACTCATTTATACGGCAAACTATACAGAGACGATGGTCTTTCATTCACACGGAATGAAAATCTCCAATAATTCAAACTACATTATAATCACTTGGCTATGGACACTGTCAGATTTTCAAAGTCACAGCTACAAGTCATCTAGGAGGAGAGGAATACAAGATTTCTGGCCTACTGCTTTACAAGAACATGGCCCTCTCCAAAGCATGCATTCTAGAGGGCCAAACCAAATACCTACATGTACATGCATCACATATCTGTGGCTATAAATAAATAAATGCTACACTAATAATCAATTCATTTGCAAAGTATTTACACGGTAAAAAGTTTATAATTCAGGCTCCTTTAACTAACATACTCTTCTAAGTACATACTCTTCTAAGTAACTAACGCTGGAGAGATTTTTAACTGTACATGCCCAAATACTGACTCATAATTTGACTTTCCCAACATCTTTCTTTTCTCTCAAAAGCTAGATACCTGAAGGCCTTTATTTGTCTAGCTAAAAACAGAATGTTTAGGAGAGCATGTGTAAAAGTACAATAGGAGTCAGCAAACTATGGAAAGCATGGTAAGTCCAGACTACAGCTCATAAACAGAGTGTTATTGTAAATAAAATGTTACTGGAACACCCTTGCGCCCATTCATTTTCATGGCATTTGTTTCCAATTTTATACTGCAAAGGCAGAGTCAGGTGGTGGCAACAGAGACCATTTAGCTTAGGAAGCCTAAAAGATTTACTAACTGGGATTTGTGGGAAAAGCTTGCCAATGTTTCAGAGGACCCTTGAAATCCCATCATTTTTATGAGTGAATTTAAGAATATCATATGTATCAAAGGATTACATCAGACATGAAACTTACTCCTTCCCTCCCATCTCCAGTACAGTAAATTCAGAGTAGCCTCTCTAAATTATTTCATTTGCTGACCTAAGACTAAGACATAGAAACTTTAAAAGTACTTACAAAAAGAAAGAATACTACTTTCAAGACACAGGAATCAAGCTTTATACAACATAAAAACATGTATTTGTACTTTATTTGAGAAAGGGTCTCACTCTGTCGCTAACACTGGAGTACAGTGGTGCAATCTCATCTTACTACAACCTCTACCTCCTCTGTTCAAGCAATCCTCCTACCTCAGCCTGCCAAGTACCTGGGAATACAGGCATGTGCAACCACGCCCAACTAATTTTTGTTGTTTTTTTTCTTTTCTGTAGAGACAGCGTTTTGCCATCATTACTCAGGCTGGTCTTGAAGTCCCAGGCTCAAGCAATACACCTGCCTTGGCCTCCCAAACTGCTAGGATTACAGGTGTGAGCCACCATGCCCAACCTATATTTGTATTCTTAAAAAGGTCATCTAACATTATATATGCTAATGCTGATTAACATATGGACTTCCCCCTCTACTGTATTTGAGAGTTTACTATGATCTTAAATAAATGTATATAAGAAAACTTTAAAAATGCAATTCAAATCATAAGTGACATGATAATATTTTTGAAAAGGGGACTGATTAAAAAAACAAATCCAAACTGACAGGATAAAAAAAGACCCGAAGAATATTAGGTCTCAGCTATTTATCCTCCCTCCATTACACATAATCAAGGATAATCTGGTACTAAGGAATACATAAATGGCAATTAATTTTCCTTAGTTATTTTATATTTTGTTAATTAAAATATGTACTTTGACAAACCATACATAATTTAATAAAACTAAATTTTTAAAAACCACTTTGCCCAGAAAACTCGTAAAATTTTAACCTGATAATTAGTTGAAATATTATCCACAAACATCAAGAGAAACTGAAAATAAAACACTTGTTAAGAAGAAAAATATCATTTTATAATTTGTCACTGAAACCAAACTGTATAAATGTAACAAAAAACCCACTGAATCCAGCCACTCATTACATTATGCCAAATAAAACATTTTCCTAGTACCTACTACTTTTTGTATACAAGCTACTTTATAACCTGAAACACATAACTGTAATATTTTAGTACACTGAAGATTAGAATAAAACTTGCAGAACTGTATTCTTCAAGACTAGTTCATGAATAGAAGAATCTGTTTCAAAAATAACCTGTAACAAACACTTAAGAAGCAACTACATGTAATAACTAACATAAGACCACTGAAAATTATAGAGAAACATATCAGTCATATCACTGTATTTTATGATTCATCATTTTATGAATAACAAACCTATATAACACAGTAACAACAAAATAAAACTAAAGAAATGTAAGGCAGGGAAATTTGTGCATTTTAGAATTACAAAAAAAAAGAGAGAAATTTTTAAAAATTGAGATACTAATATAAGTAGTCTTGAAACTGATCTGTGTTGTGGATTATTAAATTACATCAACATAGAAATCCCTTAAATCACATATTTTACTGTTTCCCAGTACTATATCCACTTGCCAGCAATAAACTTGAGTTCCACAGACATTTGTACAGAGTTGCTTCACTGATTCAAGAGTCTTCCCTGAGTCTGTTCTGCTCAAATAATGACCCAAAATGGAATTATCTGTGTCTTCATGTATTAATAGGTGAAATCTATTAATAACTAATATATAACAGCTTAAAACAGACCTTAACATTTGCTTTTACTAATACAACTTTTATATTTTCCAAGTTCAAATTTATTCGAAAAGCCCTTTTGTGTGCATTAACTTTCAAGATCAAAACAAATAGCAGTTAAATAAAATGAACAAAATTCTATAGGTCTAATAACTGTATAAAAATATAATCACGACTACATCTTAAGCACTTACCATGCTACTATAATTCTTAACACAGAGAGAAACAATGAAGACACAAAAGGATGCTAAAATTGAATCCCAATTTCTTATCAAATAATTTGGACTAAACATTTATTTCTACCAAACATGTTTTTCTCGGAAATAGGATGTGAACCAACACAGTAAGCCTTGAAAACTGAATAAAAAATGTGCATTACGTGTTGTTTATAAAGACAGGCATAAATAAGATAAAGGGTGGTGCTCAGTCAATTAATGCAGAACATTTAAATGATTGCTTAAATCCATTGAATTAATTACAGTGAAAATAAAACCTGAGCATTTCCCAACTCCCCTATGCCTGTCTGTGGTCTTTAACACAGTTAACAATCACACCTAGGCAGACATAAGACCTTGCCTTCACTGTAAGTACTGAGGATTTTGCTCTGTTACATCAGGTTTCTGTTCTTCAACCAATCAAATGCCACTTGCCAGAGGATAAATACAAACTGGCATTGCAAAGGAGAATGAAACAAAAGTGTAAGAGAAAGGGGAGGAAAGGCAAAAGGAGGAGAGGAAAAAAACCATTCCTCTGAAGATATTTACAAGGTTTTACGGCTTCTTCTCTCCTGGTGCCTTCCTTCAATCTAGATCTTTTAGAACAAAGCCCTCAGTTCTGATCTAGCCCCTTCCCCATCAAGTTGTTGATGGCCATGGCCATGGGCTGAAGATGAGGGTCCACTCCCAACAAGCCAAGTTGGAATTCTCAATGCTTTTGCCTAGAAGTTTGTTCTTTAAAGTGACTGTGTTCTAAGCTTGTTTTTTCTATCCTTTTTAACACTTTATCTCTTTGAAAATAAGATACACAGAGAAATGAGAGATGTAAAAGCTCTCCAAATTTTACACAGTTTCAGAGAGTTCATGAACTTCGGCATAAGCGCCCTTGCTCCATAGCAATGCAGAATTCTAGTAGGATTACACACCAAATGGACTTTTCCTGCCAGCCCAAGGACCAAAGCCTGTACAATTTTTCTCCTAAGGGGAGTTCCACTGCAGGTTCAAAACAATGGTATTATAAACTAATTTCTCATAAACAATCCTATCACAAGATGTAACAATGTATTTCTATGATCATTTCTTCTGGATATATTACCAAGTAGCTGAATCTGTTAGTCTTTTGTATGCTGATAGGTACCACCTCTTACGTTACAACTGAAGATTCAGGAAAGAACTATTAAATTACTATTCAAAAGGTAAAAAAACAGTTCCAGAAAAATACTGCAATCACGGTATTATATTGTATCTCCAGAAAAGATACTTGAATAATGTTTAATGAATTCAACATTACTAATAAAGTGGTAGCAGCAAAAATTTACCAGTTTATAATTTACTATAGAATTACATACAGTAAAAGTTATAACACAGAACAATCAACTTTTTCTCATTTTACGGTGCACCAATTTTTGCTGCATTCAATTGAGCAACTCAGGATCAATAATAGCGTTCAAGAATAGACATGTTCCATGTATCTGTTTATTAAGTAATTTCAAACCAAAGCTATAGATATGAATACTTACTTATCAAAGCTATCACTATTTTTGATGAAGCTCTCCAGTTTTTCCTTGGCATATTCCACCACATCTGAATGAAGCTCAATTCCATGATTTATTCCAAAAGGACCTGCAATCGTAGCAGCATTTTTATAAACATTATTAATCATATGCCCTTACAGAGCTCTTTTAAGTTCTGCTCATTTATACGTCACAGGAGTATTTAAAGACAGCTTGAAATATGCAAATACCTCCTACCCACAGCCTTAAAGGCGGAATGGAAATCTACATACATTGCTTTAATGTAAAAAAGAAAAAACAAAAAAACCAAAAACAAGAAACAGTTCACCCGAGTTTTCTATAAAAAAATACTACCACGCGTAACATTGAAACCTACAGAATTCTCCCAAGGGAGTAGCTTATCTGGCAGGACACAATTGCCAAAATAATATTTCTACATGGAGTTTAATTTACTTGCTATATTTTATCATTTGCTAAAAAGTTGGTAATTCAAAAATACCTAAAACCACGGGCTGACACAGATAATATTACATGAATGTCTCAGAGCATCCCTACCCCCAACCAGTAAAGGCTAAATTCCCACCCCAATCCATTCCTGTTGGAGCTCCCAGTGCCTTGCAGAATGTGGGCCTCGGGCAGCATAATAGACTTGACTCTCAGGCTCCAGAGTACTTTACACTTCTCACTTAGGATTTCTCTTTACACATGCCCATGGATGGACTGACCTCTCAGGAAAAGGGGAACGAATAGAGGAGGGCTTTCTCAGACTCCAGAGATGTTCTTGGGCTGGCTCTTTTCCCCACCTTGGTACCAGCTCACACTGCGAATACAAGGACTGTGTCTCCTAAGGCTACCTGTACAAGCTAACCTGCCCCATGACCCACATGAGAGTAACACACAAATTACATAGTCCCTTTTCAACTTCTGAAATTGAGCCAACCAGGTTTTCCACTCATCATTTTTGTTTGACATTGGTCCTAGGAAGCAGTATTATTTTCAGCATCTTCAGGAAATTCTTAACTGGATGTGCCCTCCACTACTGTCTAAAACGACAGTGCACATTCAGATTGTTTCTACTGACCATTCAGCCAAGTTAAACTTAGAAAAGCACATAGTAAGGTCACTTTTTAATACATTAAATGTGAATATTCTGAGAATTTGAATTTCCACAGGTGTTAACATATGAAATGTTTTAAAAAACCAAATAGTTTTCCTTGTTTAAAAGAATTCAACTATAGGCAGGGCGTGGTGACTCATGCCTGTAATCCCAGCACTTTGGGAGGCCAAGTCAGGCAGATGGCATGAGCCCAGGAGTTCAAGGCCATCCTGGCCAATGTGGCGAAACCCTGCCTCTAGTAAAAAGACAAAAATTAGCCAGGTATAAAGTGGTGCACGCCTGTAATCCCAGTTTCTTGGGAGGCTGAGGCACGAGAATTGCTTCAACTCAGGAGGCAGAGGTTGGAGTGAGCCTACATCTTGCCACTGCACTCCAGCCTGGGTAACAGGGCAAGACGCTGTCTCAAAAAAAAAAAAAAATCAAATAAAACTACAATTACTTAACATTATGAACACAGTAAGAAAAATACTATCCTATGACATAAACCTAATTTCCCTTTCTTCTTAAGGTGATCCATTGACTATAAAACATATGAGACATTTACATTTCATTACCCATTAAGAACCTAGGACCAGGCATGTAATGTAATCATTACATGCCTGTAATTGGTGACTCATGCCGGTAATCCCAGCATTTTGGGAGGCCGAGGTGGGAGGAATGCTTGAGCCTAGGACTTCGAGACCAGCCTGGGCAACATGGCAAGACCTCATCTCTACAACAAACAACAACAACAAAAATAGCCAGGCTTAGTGGTGCATGCTTGTAACCCCAGCTTTTTGGGAGGCTGAAGCAGGAGAACTGCTTGAGACCAGGAAATAGAAGCTTCAGTGAGTCGTGTTCCTGCCACTGCACTCTGGGCTGGGCAACAGAGTGAGACCATGTCTTAAAAAAAAAAAAAAGAGAGAGAGAAAAAAATAATAAAAGAAAAACCAGGGCTGTATTAGATAAGAGATGAATTAAAAAGGTTAACATTGCTGGCACTCTATGTTTCCTATAAGACTTTATGTTCCTCCACTGCAATCTGGGCTGGGCAAGAGTGAGACCTTGCCTTTAAAAAAAAAAAAAAAAAGGCCAGGCGCGATGGCTCACGCCTGTAATCCCAGCACTTTGGAAGGCCGAGGCAGGCAGATCACCTGAGGTCAGGAGTTCAAGGCCAGCCTGACTAACATGGAGAAACCCCATCTCCACTAAAAAAAAAAAATAATAATAAGCCTGGTGTGGTGGTACATGCCTGTATCCCCAGCTACTTGGGAGGCTGAGGCAGGAGAATCGCTTAAACTCAGGAGGTGAAGGTTGCAGTGAGCCAAGATTGTGCCATTGCAAAAACTCAGTTTCAAAATAAATTAAAAAAAAAAAGAAAGTAAAAGAGAGAGAGAAAAAAAAAATCTAGTTACAATTTTATGAAAAAAGAAAAACCAGCGCTGCATAGTAGATCAATTAAAAAGGTCAATATTGCTGGCACTCTGTTTCCTACAAGACAGAACATGTAAATATGATAATAAAGGTGTTAAGAATCTGGAAATTAAGGCTTCTAATCCATAGTTCAAACTGCCTTATTAACAGAGGAAGTCTGAATTTCAAAGTTCTGGGTTCTCAGTTAAAGATGCCACTGGTCTCTTTTTCCTTTTTTTTTTTTTTTTTTCTGTTTTCTGCTTATTGTCTAACAGCAAAGTGGCAACTTTTGCAAGTAAGTTTAACGTGTAAGAAAATTTCTTAATTTTCTTCACATAACTTGTTTTTCATACTACCTTGACACAAGATATTTAATAATGAAAGATAAAGACAATCAATATGTAAAAGATTTCTTTCATAAACAACATACACATGTAAAATATGCTATGCATTAATACTGAATGTAAACACCATTTACATTTTTTTATAGATGAAACTGTTTAATTTTTAAATGACGGAGGCACATCTTTAAGGATCAGTACTTAACAATGTGAATGGTAACATGCTCAAAGTAAATTAAAAAGAAAAATACATTAATAAAAGGCAGAATTTAAACAGAAATGTCACCAGTATCTCATTTATTTAGAATGTGATTATATAACTTGAATGTATTAAGTGTATGATAAAAATATAATGCAATGCTGATTATTACAACTCGCATTTGGTATCTGTATTAAATAGAACAACAGGAGAATGAACCAGAAAATTAAAAAAGCATATATAGCTGCTTCTGAGAAAGGAGGCTAAGAGATCTAGGGTGGTAAGGAAACATTTTGATTATTATATGCTTTTGCATAAAGTGTGTTTTAACCATTTGCACGTATAACTTTTTCAATTAAAAAGCAATGGGCTACTGAAAGATTTTTTTAAAAAGAGCATAAATGTTCAAATAAAGAAATAATATATAGCTAATAGAAAGGTACAAGTTGTCAATGGAAAAAAGTGAAATAATATCGAAAATATGATGATAACAGGCCAAGTGAAGCATAAATGTAACTCTGAATTCCAATGTTATTTTGTATTTGCCAATGTGAGGATTTTTCTATGAAATAAAGGGCTTGATTTTTGTAACATATATGTTTTTAAAAAAAGAAAATGTTGATCTTTAATAGCTAAATATTAAAGAGAACATGGAAACATACAGCGAAGTCAAAGTTTATTAAAACAAATACAGTTATTAGAAATACCTAGGTATCTTACATAAGAATTTTTAAGGTCGACAAACCCCCATTGAGAACAGTAACAAATAAAATCTAGACTGTTTTCAAGTTTTCAAATCACATTCACTGCACTCGTAAGAGTACTTTTCTAATAATTGGATCTAATCTAGTTCATTTATCATTTACCAATCAGTCAAGAACACAAGCTTGTACATAAAAGTCAATAATTATTAGGTCTAGGCATCAAGTTCCTATGCAATTCCAATTTTTTAATTTGTATCTATGTCCACCCCATGTAATGTCCAACAGATTGACGGTGTGGTGCTGGTGTGTAGAAGACTGAGGCAGACCAAGAAACCGGAGAGTTCCACACTGCATCTGAATGAAGCTCACTGTGCCTTTAGTATTTTGTGTAAAGCTAACTTACAGAACATAGTCACAGGCAAAAAGTAATTTATAATACATAATAAGACGAGTCCTAAAGATGAAATAATCCAAGAACCATCATTTCAGTTGAGGACTCTGAGGTCACAATACTGGTGTGGTGAGATAGATTAAAGGTCAGATGTCTTGGTTTCCAAATCCCAGTTCCTCCTAACTGTTGTATAATCTGAGACCAGTCAGTCACTATAAGACCAGTTCCCACTATATAAAAGGAGTCTCTGGGAAAAATCATTAAATTATGTAAAAGTACTTTGCATACTATAATGTAACCAACAAACTGTTGTTAAAAATTATGATGTGCTCTCTCCCCATATACAGAAACAGTTAGTTGTAGAAGCATAATTATAAACTATATAAGTGGTTCTCAACCCTGACTGCATATTAGAATAACCCGGAAATTTCTAATTTTTAAAAGTAGATTAAATTTAATTTGATTTGAACTGTAAATCCCTGGGTCCTACACACAAACACATGAAAAGGAATCTCTCAGTGGGATCCAGGATCTGCAGAAATCCTAACATCTAGCTGGGTTAAGCAGTGCTAGCCACCCCTCCTAATTATTATAAAGCCCAATCTAAATTATTTTTTGAAATCTGCTTTCAGTTATCCAAATCTCTGTTCTCATTACAGTAAAGTAACATCAAGAGTTAATAGCTAAAAGTATTTCGGCTAAACTAAATATTTACCACAAGGGGGAGTAGGTGTATCAATCATTAGGTCTCTATGAAAGTAATATAAACTCAATGAGAATTAAAATATAAATATAAAAGGATCTTTCAACAAATTACAAAGATATTTCATTACTAATTTTAGTTATATAAAATAAGGCAACTTTGTGAAGATTTACAAGCAACTTTGGAAGCATTCAGGAACAGTCACAGGTAAAAGTCGACAGGAATAGGTTTCACTCCAAGAATATCCTGTGGTATAACGTACAAAAATAAAACAGACCAAAAGGTGAATAATGGAAAAAGGAGAAAAGCAATCAGCAAAAGGCTAAGTAATCATTAACTAGACAATTAAGAGAAGTTGTTCTAATATATTCCCACTTATTAAGATATATTTAATTTCTTATGGTTTCTCTCATTCAACTATATCACATTGGGAAAAACATCAAGCACTGTCAAACTTGTCGTGAGTCTTGCCATGTTAGCTTAACCATTCTGAACCAATAAGATTAGACCTTGTTCTCAGCTCTCCAGATTTGAGAAAAGCATTAGGAAACAAGCCCTGGAATTTACCAGAAACAAGATCCGGTTCCTCAGGCTCCTCTCAGTCTATGGCTATGTAAATGCTACTCTCTTATCTCACATGAATCTTAGAAATATGTTTACATGAGATCTCAAAGTATTGGCTTAACAGTTACAGAAATGGAACCACAGCCCTAAGTAAACCATACCTCTAAAATGTCCAAATATCAAGAACAGATGTCACAATTAGTTCATTTACATATTTCTACCCAATGTGCTGAAAATATTCAAGACGAATAGGTCAAGAACAACCAATGACTATACCTCAATATGAGCAATGGAATATTAGAGATTAAATTTCTAACACAGCAAATTCAGTAAGCTGAGAAAAAAATGTGTTCAGGTATAATATAATACAGAATAGATTAAAAAGCTAATTTAAACAGCTTCAGATTTTGATTGAAATTCTTCTTAATGCAATCATTTTCCCTGGAAGACATTTTCATCAGCTCTTTCATTCCTCTGCACATTTATTTGTGAAATACATGAAGATACCTGGGACCAGCACAGTGAGAGTCACATACTCAATAAATATTTATTAGACTAAATGAAGACCAGCCAATAAGATTAACACCACACTTTTATTGCTAGTTCAGAAGCATCATGTACAACAAGGGTAGGAGATGTGTCTTGAACACTTCTGTATCCTCGGCAGCTGGCACAGGGTCTGACATAATACTTCTTTAAAGAATGATAAAGTTCATAAATTTAACTACGGTCCCAAATTTAAAAAGGTTCACAACGAAGACTGAAACAAACAATACCCACAAAGCATAAAAATATTTTTCGTGTCTTGATTTTAAAATAGTGCATGAGCAAAAAAAAAAAAAAATGTTAAATCTGTATTATCTGATGGTAGGGAATGATGCATGCCATAGAAGTAAATGCTATGATGAAGTACATTCCATTCAAAATTAATTTCTTATTAATTTTAGTTGTTTGATAGAAATCTGTCAAAATTCAACAAACATTTTCCTTTTATTCCTAAACAATTTGCTTCTGACTTTAAGCCAACTATCATCGCTATAAAGCATTATGTATACGCAAAAATCGCAGTGTCCTCAGAGCTCTATATAGTTATCGTCAAAGTGGGGAGGCAACTAAGTAAAATATAGGAGAGGAAGAGAAGGAAAATATTTCAATGTATGCCTTTTGATACTTTTGAATTTTTCAGCCCTGTGATTATGTTACCTACTTCACAATAAAACTAAAGAGGAGAGACTGGTACTCAAGTTTCTGCATTATGCAATTTAAAAGAAAAAAGTACACTTCACAAAGAAAGGAAACAGAGGAGGAAGAAGAGAATCTGTTGAACTTTTTGTCATGCGTGAAAGAGGGCAGGAAAAAAAATAGTTGGGGGCAGGCTGAACTTCTGGAATCTTCTGTACACTGAAGAAGAAACAGGATGCATGTACCACACGTTTAAGTACCCAGCTTAGAAGATCAAGAGTGTCCAGAGCTCAGCTGACAGACTTTGGAGGCAGAAATCTACGAATCCTTTGCATGTGGATGTTACTTCAAGAAAAAAGAAAGATTCACCCTTCACTACAGGATAAATCCAAAGTTGTTCCCTAAAAAGGACAAAGCATTTATAAACATAACTAACACACTGAGATATAAAACCCAAGGAAACAATTTTTGGCAAGGGTGTGGGAGGGTAGACTGGCTGACCCTGCAGGAACCTAACCCAGAGAGAATGTAAAAGCGGGTTCCAGACAAGACCAAGAATTCCAGCGGACCAAGCAGCCCTGCCAACTCCATCAACCTCTGGCTCTAATCCGAGGCACTCAGTCCAACATCCTAGGAAAGACTGTGTCAGCCTAGGAAAGCCTGTGTCACAGGGAAAGAAACAATTCCATGGATGCCAGCTTCTACGTGGGGAGATAGAGATTCAAAAATTTTACAGTTAAGGAAACAAATTCAGGAAGGTTAGTACTTTTCTCAAAGTAACAATCAATTCACATTATTTACTGTATAAAAGTTATGTTCTAAAAAATACAGCAAACATTGAATTAGCAAAAAATGAACTATTGCTCCTTAGGAAAATATGTACATATATAAATATATAAAATAGATTGTAATATTAAATCCTGAGAACCCATCCTGGTAGAGACTATATTATTTATTTCACAAAAGAGAAAATAAACTTAAGAAGTGTTAGTGACTTGCCTGAGCCACCCCACGAACTGTTGCCAGAACTGGGATTCCAACCATCAACAGGCCCCAGTGAAGACTGGAAGGCAGAGAGTGCTTCACTTAACCCACCTCGGCTAGGAAGATGCAAAGCAGGAGACTCAGATTTTCTGTTCCTCTCTGCAGGCTCGCAAGCAATCATGAAAGCAGTGTGAGTTTGATTTGGGGGTTTCGAATAAGCATTAGTAAGTAAGTGAACTCTCGAGAGACTAAATTTCCAAATAGTAAAAACTGGCTGTATTTGCTACATAGACAACCTTGGCTGAGAAACAGTTAATCACAAAGATAAAACTCAAGATGCTCAACTCAGGGAAGCACCTAAGCCACTTCACATCACTGGAGAAATTTCCTCCTAACTTCTAACAGTAACATGAAAAAACATCATCAGAAGAAATTACTACGAAAACTTTGTAAAACCTGTATTGCTTCCTAATATTTATCATTTTTGTTTACTATTTATTACCCTGTAATCAGCAGTAATATTATCCATAAACATAAAATCACCTGAGTATTGATTTTCAGAGGTAGCAGCAGTGAAAGAGGTGGTTGACAGTAATGACTTCTACTCCACAACCAGCATGAGTGAGAGGGGGAAAAAAAAATCTAAGAAATAGAACAGTGGTGGCAATTCCATATAGAGCACAAGGGCAGAAAAAAAGATGCCCAGAAGTCTAACTAGGACTAAGAAGTAATAGTTCAAATAGTTAAGTTTTATGAATTTCATAAAATGTGATTAGCCTAAAATAAAAGGTTTTCACAATAGATTTGCTCACAGAGTCCCAAATAAATCACTATCAAGAACAGATGGGTGGGCATGGTGGCTCACACCTGTAATCCCAGCACTTTGGGGGTCCAAGGCAGGAGGATCACGAGGTCAGGAGATTGAGACCATCCTGGCCAATATGGTGAAACCCTGTCTCTACCAAAAATTAGCTGGGCATGGTGGCGTATGCCTGTAATCCCAGCTACTTGGGAGGCTGAGCCAGGAGAATCGCTTGAACCCAGGAGGCAGGGGTTGCAGTGAGCAGAGATGGCACCACTGCACTCCAGCCTGGGCAACAGAGTGAGACTCCACCTCAAAAGAAAAACAAAACCAAAAAAACCGAACAGATTAATTCCTAAAAATGAAAAAAAAACAGGGTCAGGCGTGGTGGCTCACACCTGTAACCCAGCACTTTGGGAGACCAAGGCAGGCGGATCATGTGAGGTCAGAAGTTCGAGACCAGTCTGGCCAACATGGCAAAACTCCGTCTCTACTGAAAATACAAAATAAAACAAATATAAATATATATAGCCAAGTGTGGTGGTGCACACCTGTAGTCCCAGCTACTCAGGAGGCTGAGGCAGGAGAATCAACTGAACCCAAGAGGCAAAGGCTGCAGTGAGCCAACATCACGCTGCTGCACTCCAGCCTAGGTGACGAGGCAAGACTCAGTCACCAAAAAAAAAAAAAAACTTCCTTTAAAAAAAAAGTGTAACAGAAGATAGAGGAAAAATTGGGTTTGGTTTGATACAGAAAACAGAGTCTACCTTAGAGAGAAACCCTGATACCTGCCAAATGTGTCTTATCTTACCAAGAAGAAAGAGAGGGTGAGGGATGGGGAAACTGACCACCCTGGATCCCCCTCATCTTTTGGCCTAAAGTAAGCCAATAAAGAACATTCTTTAAGAGGCACTTAAAAAGGCATGAAAAAACATCTGAAAATTCTATCTGTGATAAAGACTTATATCCAAAATATATAAAGAATACTTACAAATCAATAATCAACAACCCAATTAGAAAACAGGAAAAGATTTGACTAGCCATGTCACCAAAAAAATATACAAATAGCCAATAAGCACATGAACAGATGTTCCGTATCACTAGCCATTAGGGAAGGGCAAATAAAACCATGATAAAATGCAACTTCATATCCACTAACATGGTACCAAGTATCAGTGAGGATGTGAAGAAACTAGAACCTCACATAACCTTGGTAGGAATGTAAAATGGTGCAGCCACTCCAGAAAACACTTTATCTCTTAAAAACAAATACAGTTCAGCAATTCTACTCTTTAAGAATCTACCTAATAGAAATGAAAATGTATATCCACACAAAGATTTGTACATAAATGTTCATAACAGCCTTATGTATAATGGCCAAAAACTAGTAACTCGAATGTCCATTAACTGGTGAATGGATACACAAAATGTAGTGTATATGATGAAACAGTATTCAGCCATAAAAAGGAATAAACTACTCAGACATGCTATAGCATGAATGAACCTTGAAAATGTAATGCTAAGTAAAAGAAGCTGGATTCAGAAGACCATATATTGTATGATTTCATGTATATGAAATGTCCAGAAAAGGCAAATCTATAGGACAGAAGGTAGGTAACTGGTTGTCAGGGACTGGCTGTGTACTGGAAGTGGATGCAACTGGGCATGGAAGAATCTTTTTAGCACAGTGGAAGTGTCCTCAAACTAGATTGTGGTAATGTCTGCGCTACTCTGTAAACCTAACTAAAAATAATTGAATTGTACTCTTAAATGAGTCAACTTAATGGTATGTGAATCACACCTCACTAGTGGGAGAACCAGCAAGAGAGACTATGCATAGTATGCATTAAACATGCAGGCAAAGGAGAGACAGCATGAGCTCTGAGGTCGAAGGCAAAAAAAGGTTAGCTGAGTAAGGACCATTTAACGTCCTATGACAAAGAAAGAGTGTAGAGGTCAAACGTGATGGCAGCAAGGTTCCTACCTATCAACTGCTTCACCTTTACGAATGAATGTTGTAGCACCAAGGCAGTGGCATCCATAGTGCTGGGTGACACTGGCAGTCTCCCCAGAGTCAGTCCTATCAACTAGGAAACTAGGCAAGAGACTAAGAGAGAGTCATTAGGAAGGATGAGTCTATATATTACAGGTTTTGTAAGATATCTAGAATTTTTATATTAGGAGTTATAAAAGAAAATGGAAATTAATACCTAAGTAAAAAGGATCAGGATTCAGAATCCCTACCTGAATCACAAAGAGTTTGTCAGAATAAGTTGCTTTTGTGGTTCTGATACTCAATTCAGTTACGGAAAGCAGAGGTAAAGTACAGGATGTGGGAGGCCGCTTTTTTCTGCATCCTATTTTTCAATGAATTCCCTAAGAATGAAAAGACAGTACTGAGAGGAGAATCAATTAAGTACTATATCTTTATGAAAACCCTTAGTTCAGGGACAATATGTAAGGAGAAGCAAGCAGGACATGAAGATTATCTTAATTCAAAATTCAAAAACATGGCTTAATGAGAAATCTTAGGAGTTGGAGTGATCTATTCTCCATTGTCTTGGATAAAAGTAAATTTATGAATAATTGCTTTAAGTGTGCTTTAATGATAAGAAATTTTCTGAAGAAAACGCAATACAAAAATCAGCCATGCATAGCTACTCAGGAGGCTGAGGTGGAAGAATCACTTGAGCTCAGGAGGTCAAGGCTGCAGTGAGCCAAGACCATTACACCACACTCCAGCCTGGGCAAGCTTGTGAGACCCTGTCTAAAAATAAATGAATGAATAACAATAATAAAAGAAAAATCTAACTTAGTCTCACTGAATAACAAAAGCTCTATATAATAATTATAGCTTATCCTCAACATTTGTGTTTCCAGAGTGAAATGGAAATTTCCCAAGGGGTTTCTTTCTTAATTGTGTTACCGAATCACAGATGCCCCGCTCTCCCTGCTTCGGCCAGGACTCCCCCAGTGTATACTACTGAGTATGTACTCCAATAGGACCCACCGTCTATGGGGAGCACCTGTCATCCCCATCTTGTGAGTGGAAGAGAAACATGGCTAAGCCACAGTGTTGTAGTTTTTTGTTTTTAAGAAAGAACTTCTATTAATAAGGTGGCTGTGAAGCAGTGGAGCCAAATTCGATTCACTGTACTCTGTCACAGGTAGCATGTGAACATCCTCCTAACTGATTTTTATGGATGGATACCTTCCCCTCCATAACATAAAACACACACAAAACATGAACTAAAAAAAGAGAGCAGGGTAAAAAAGATAAAGTTTCCTCAGAAGCCTGGTGAATTTAAGATTTATTAGCTAAAATCATAGTTTTACAGACTGTTGTTTCTGCTTCTCCTTCTTTAAAATAATCTTTCTCACCAACAGAATACTCCTAACTAAAATGAGAACAACTGTATCTTGGTCTTAACCAAGCAGGATCACACAAAGATAAATCCTGGAACAGTACGGAGGAGCCCCTGCCATGTATGTAACTGAAGCTCCATGACTCCCTAGAGCCTTGTAACAGGAGGAAACTGTCTGTGCATTGTAGATCATTTACACAATGGTCTCTTTCCTCACACTGCCCATGACATGGACTGAAAGACATTCATGATACAGTTAAGTTTGACATCTGCCTATAGGTGCCATCTGGCCATAGAAATCTAATCTCTTGGAGCCTGGGAGTAGGCAATGAGTCTAAGAAAGGCAACCTCATTGCTGGCAAGACCGCAAATTATGATGCATACCGCCCCTCACCCCAAGTTTGGCTAGATTGACCTCCCTCAGCACGAGCCAGTTGGCACATACTAGAGAAGTGGAAGATAGAATAAACAGGCACTTTCAGGCTGGCCAAACATGGTATAAGGCTTGGACTCCAGCCCAGACTTGCCAGAGCTGGTTAGGAAATGTTCAAGGATAGCAATTCCCACTTTTTTAAAGAAGCAGCTCTCTCTATTCTCCTCTCTAGGTTTTGTAGACTGACTCAAACCCCAGATATTCCTTCTTCAAAGAACCTAGTGATAGAAGTAACATACATCTGGAAGTTCCAACCTGTTAAGAAATTCCTGTCTCAGGACAGGGAGGAGCACCAAATTTAAATGTAAGCTTCTAAATTTCTCTTTATTGATGAAAATTAGTAATTTCCTATCACTTTTGAGTAGTTCTTATACATTAGGAACTAACCCAGTTGTGGAATGAAAGGCTTCCATCCCCACTCTTTTAAATGAAACAGACGGGAAGTTCCATGACTAATAGAGTAAGGAGCTAGGTGGTGTGTAGGGAAGAAATTTCAGACCTGAGTATACCTTAGAAGTCACATAATGTGACCACATAATTTATTGTCCAAACTCAGACACTTTGAGGAATGAAAGGACATTATTAATACTGATGCTAGAATAACAGGGATAAAGTAGGACTCCCTCAGCACATTGGAACAGAGTCACCGTACTAGAGGATATGTCATTCTCTATTTAAAATTCTTCAGTAATTTCCCATCACTTTAGAATGAATTTTACACCACATTCTCATCCTTATCAACTTAGGCATGTACCTCAACTATAGTACCTATCAGACTAGATGAACGTTGTTGATTTTCTTATGTCTTCTCACACCCCACCCCCCTAAATAATGCTCTATTTTAATGTATGTCTCACAGTAGCAGCCAGTGAATATGACAGTTGATCTAAATGGCCTGGTAAACTTCATGGTTGGTCATCCTCCATCCAACATAATGTCTTCCAGCAGATTTTCCTCCATCCATGCATCCTTAACCTATACTCCATATTACTCACTTGTCACTTCCTAGATAATGGACTTTTAGGCAAGTTATTTAACCTCCTTGTGCCTTCATTTACTTGCCCATCTAACAGGATTAATAATAGGATGTACTTCAAAGGAGCATTAGGAACACTGAATGAGTTACTACACACACACTGCTTTAAACAATGCCTAGCATTTAATACCCAGTAAGCAATTTGAGGGCAGAAATCTTAGTCCCTTTTGATTTGCTGCTGGCATATGCACATGCCAGCGACAATGCCTGACACAGCAAACACTTGAAAAGTATGCTGAAAGCTTAATAAGCATATACTTCTTTCTTCTCGATTTTTCTCCAATCCCTTGCTTTGCCCCAATAGTGCCACATCTTATATATCCCACATATTCCTGTCTCTCTAACAAAAACCTAGCACAATGCTCTTAGATCACCATCAAACTTTATATGCCAGAAGACAGGACACTCTACCTGAAACAGATTGAATATTACTCCTGAGTTTCCTGCCTATTAGTTACTTGACTTTAAGTACACAGACCATGACTAACAGAGAATAGTTAGTTCCCAGAGCTACTGAAAGTTGAGGACTACATGTGGGAACTATCAGGGTCAGGGCTGGGAATGAAAAAAGATAACCACTACCTTGTGTTTTCACATCTAAGTAAGGAAAATACCTACATTGAGTATATACATTCAAACATACACAAACTGTACACAAAGTTACAAATCCTATAAATCATAAAACATAATACAAAATAGGCTTACTTTTTAAAAATAGAATTTTACAAAAATAAAATTACCTAAAATTAAGCCCACCATTGTACTTAAATATCCGGTTCCACTTCCCAGGTTAAGAAAAGACAATCCTGGTTGAAGTTTCAATGCTTCCATAACTTCAGAATAAATGCAAGGTGCTGACAAGTGGATGTTTCCATGCTTCCAGGCTAAGTCTTTGTAAGCATTGTCTCTGTAGCCTTCCAAATAGTAATCTCCACGATCAATCGCTCTGAAGGCTTGCTCCACTCTTTCAGTACGGATATACTGAGCTTCTTTTAAATTATCAATTAAGTCATCATTATCTTCCCCAGCACTCACAGCTCCTCCCATGATAGTATTCAAATCAAATCATAAATTTAAAAACGAAATAAAATTAGTAGAAATGGCTTCCAATATTGCACTTGATTTCCAAAAATAAATTAATCCTGGAAGGGAAAAACAAAAATACACAGGTTTAAATTAATGCTCAAAAGCAAAATAACTCCAGTTTATTAAATGTATGTCATTATAATTAACCACCATTTCTCATGGAAATATTCTGCTCCAGGAACAGTGTTAAACTCCTTCTTAACTATATTATTTTATTTAATTCTTATAGTAACCACAAAAGGTAACTTAATGATCTCATCTGTACAGACGGGAAAACTGGAACACAAAGAAGTCAAGTCAGTCACCTAGTACCATGAGGCTCATTACAGTGGCCACTGGTCACACGTGGCTACCTCCACCTAAACTAATGAAAATTAAATACAATTTAAAATTCCATTAGTCAACCTACCTATATTTTCAGTGCTTAATAGCTACTTGTAGCCAGTGGCTACCATTCTAGACAGTGCCGCTCTGGAAAGTGACACTGCCAGGAATTGGTCTCAGGTCTTCAGAGTCAGAAACCATGCTGTTTTTTTGTTTTGTTTTGTTTTGTTTTGTTTAAGACAGGGTCTCACTCTGTCACCCAGGCTGGAGCACAGTGGCACAATCTTGGCTCATCCCCTCCCGGGGTCAAATATTCTTTCCACCTCAGCCTCCCAAGTAGCTGGGATTACAGGCGCATGCCACCACGCTCAGTTAATTTTTGTATTTTTTTGTAGAGACAGGGTTTCACCATGTTGCCCAAGCTAGTCTCAAACTCCTGAGCTCAAGAGATCGTCCACCTTGGCCTCCCAAAGTGCTGGGATTACAGGAGTGAGCCACCGCACCTGACCTCCATTCCTTCAATCACTGAGCCACATTGGCTTCTTCATAGTATAGTAATTCTAGTTAAATTTTTAAAATTAGTTTATTTTAAATTCCTGAACTGTAGTGCATTCAAAAATGCACTCCACAAATTTAAAATGTTAACACAAAGAATAACATATTACTCAAAAACTGAACATAAAATGCAAAATAAACAAACCCCAGACTCATGTTTATTAATGCACTCATGTGCTCTCTTTCTGTTTTATTTGGTAAACTTTGTTGTGATAGAGACCACAAGTTTTATTAATAACTTCAACAGTCCAGGCACTAGAACATGTTTAATACACATACACACACACACACACACACACACACTCACACACAAACACACACTGAACTTCTTTAACAGATTAAACTCAGCATCTGAATAGAAACTAAGTGCAACTTGAGAAAACTAAAAAAATTCAAAACATAATACTGAATATACAATTTAAGCTTCATTCAACTGTAGCTAGTAAGTAAATTAATATATCAATTTCTAAATTAATAAATCAGTAGAAGAGAAAAGTGTGAAATGAAATACCTATGGCCAGTAACAAGAGTTATGACAGTTAACTCTGGCAAGAATACCCTAACTCTTGACACTAGAGAAGTAAACCAATTAGGGTCTCAAGTATTTCCAGGGTCCTCAGACCCCTGGCACCACTGGGGCAGCTCCCCCAACAGAGCCTGTCATATTGTCTTTGTCTGTGTCCTCTTTATCCTTTCCTGTAATTGCCTTAAGAACTTTTGGAGTAGAAGAAACACTGCGAATTCACACTTCATTCATTCAAACTCACTTATAAAAAGCTGGCTGGCTCTAGCACTTCCAATCCTCAAAAATATAAAAGTGCAAGGGTTTACAGCACCCTTCTCCTCAACGAGTATATTTTGTAGAATGTAGTGCAACAGGAGATGTCAATTCACTATTCCTTCAACAGGTCTTAGCTGTGGCATCTCGACTTGCTGAGTCCAACTGTAGCATTTCAAGAATTTTTTTTAATAACATGGCTTTTAAGCACAAGTCAACCTTTTCATCTGGCACTCAGTGAATCTCTTCCTAAGGTGAAAGAAAAAATGGATATATTACAGTAGGAGATAGTCTCTGTCAGTATTCAGTGTGGCATCTGTCTATGGATTTCATAAGAATAATTCTGACTATACAGATATTTAGCAAATTGCTGTACTGTAAATGCCACAATTTACTAGAAAAATTATTCCCTTTGAGTAGGCTCTAGGGCTTAAGAAGGATCTGACCCTTCTTAGATCCTTCTGAATTCCATTCAATTCAAAATTATCATAGCCAAACAATTATCATGGCAAAACAATCAATCAAACACTTTACTAGACAGCTCACATTCTTGGTGAGAAAAAGGCAAGAGGACGAATCAAATAAATAAGAACTATCACCATTTACTGACAGCCACTGTACACTGAGTGTGTTATTTGTAGCTCATTAAAAATTACTATAAGCCAGGCCAGGCATGGTGGCTCACGCCAGTAATCCCAGCGCTTTGGAAGGTCAAGGTGGGCGGATCACTTGAGGCCAGGAGTTCAAGACCAACATGGCCAGCATGATGGAATTCTGTCTCAACTAAACATACAAAAATTAGCCAGGTGCGGTGGCTCACGCCTGAAATCCCAGCACTTTGGAAGGTCAAGGCAGGTGGATCACCTGAGGTCAAGAATTCAAGACTAGCCTGCCCAACATGGTGAAATCCTGTCTCTACTAAAAATACAAAAAAATTAGCTGGGTGTGGTGGCACACAGCTGTAATCCCAGCTACTCGGGAGGCTGGCCCAGGAGAATCGCTTAAAGTTGGGAGGCAGAGGTTGCAGTGAGCCGAGACTGCACCGCTGCACTCCAGTCTGGGCAACAGAGTGAGATTCCCTCTCAAAAAAAAAAAAAAAATTTATCCAATCATATGACTGTATGGATTTAAAAAACAATGACTGAATGGCCTAGAAAAGCAAGATCCAACAATATGCTGCCTATGAAAGATTCACTTCAGCCTTAGAACACACACAGACTGAGAATAAAGGGATGAAAAATGATAATCCAAAGAGAGCAGGGATGACCACACTTCCATCAAATACAGACTTTAGGTAAAAACTGTAAAATGAGACAAGGACATTATTTTATGTTCCGCTGAAGAGAACAGAATAATTTTAAATATGTATGCAGGCAATATTGGAGCACTTAAATATATAAAGCAAATTTTAATAGTTCTGAATGATGAGATCGACTGTAATACAGTAATAGCAGAGGACTTCAATACTCCACGTTCAACAATGGACAAATCATCCAGACAGAAACAATGGACTTGGAACAATGCTTTAGACTAAAGAGACCTAACAGACATATATAGAACATTCTATCCAACAGCAACTGAATACTCATTTCTCTCCAGTGAACATGGAACAGTTTCCAGAATATATTATATGTTTGTCTACAAAACAAGTCTTAATAAGTTTAAGACTAAAATTATATCAAATATCTTTTCTAATCATAATGGAATGAAATCAGAAACCAGTGGACTTTTGGGACATTCACCATCACCTAGAAATAAACAACATGCGCCTCAAAACCAATTGGTCAAAGAAATTTAAAAATAAATAAAAATATCTTTAGACAAAGGAAAATGGACAACATATAACTTATGAGATGCATCAAAACAGTTCTAACAGGGATGTTTACAGCAATAAATGCCTATATCAGAAGAGAGTAAAGCTCCCAAATAAATTCAAGAAACTAGAGAAAAAAGAACCAATTAAACCCCAAATCAGGAGAAGAAATGAAATAATAAAGATCCAGAACAAAAATAGATAAAACAGAGAATAGAAAGAAAACAGAAAAACGATCAGTGAGGCTAAGAGTTGGTTCTTTAAAAAGATAAACAAAATCAACAAACCTTTTGCAAACTAAGAAAAAAAGAAGGCTCTAACAATATGTCAGAAACAAAAGAGGAAAGAACACAATTCAGAAGATATCACAGAAGTACAAAGGATCATAAGACACTATGAACAATTATCCACCAACAAATTGGATAACCTAGAATAAATTCTTGGAAATGTACAGCCTACCAAAGTTGAATCAAGAAGGAAAAGAAAACATGAACAGACCAATAACAAGCAAGAAGATTGTATCAATAATTAAGAAATTTCCCATCAAAGAAAAGCCCAGCACTAGATGCCTCAAGATAAAATTATATCAAACATTTGAAGAACTAATACCAATTTCTTCTCAAACCCTTCCAAAAACTCAAAGTGAAGAGAATACCTACAAAATCCATTTACAAAGCCAGTATAGCTAGACTGAATCTGGATAGTGAAGCTAGACAAGGACACTACAAGTAAATAACAGGCTAATATCTCTGATGAACAAATTTGCAAAAATCCTCAACAAAATACTAGCGAACCAACTTCAACAGAACATTAAAAGGATCATTTACAACCAAGTGAGATTTACACCTGGGATACAATGATTGTTGAATATACACAAATCTATAATGTGATATACCGTATTAGCAGAATGAGGACAAAAACTTTATGATCATCTCAACAGATGCAGAAAAAGCAGTTCACAAAATTCAATATCCCTTCATGATAAAAACTCTCAATTAATTAGACACAGAGGAAAGATATCTCAACATAATAAAGGCTATATACGAAAAGCCCACAACAAACATACTCAATGATGAAAAGTTGAAAGGTTTTCCTCTATGATCAGGAATAAGAATATCTATTATTACCACGTCTATTCACAGAACAAAGTTCTAGCTGGAACAATTACACAAGAAAAAGAAATAAAGGGCGTCTAAATAGGAAAGCAAAAATTGAAAATGCTTCTGTTAACTGATAACATATATATTAGAAAATTCTAAAGACCTACCAAAAAACTGTTAGACCAAGTAAACAAAATCAGTAAAGTTGCAGGGTACAAAATCAACACACAAAAGTCAGCAGCATTTCTTTACACTAACAACAAACGATCTGAAAAAATAAATTAAGAAATCAATCCCATTCACAACAACATCAAAAAACATACCTAAAAGTAAACTTTAACCCAGGAGGTAAAAGATTTGTATATTAAACACTATAAAATATTCAAAGAAACTAGACAACACAAATAAATGGAAAGATATCCCGTGTTCAGGGACTCAAAAGAAATAATAGTTAAAATGTCCATACTACTAAAAGTGGTTTACAGATTCAGCATAATTATATTAAAATTCCAATGATATTTTTCACAAAAATAGAAAACAATCCTAAAATTTGTATGTAATCATATACGCAAAAAGTAGAAAACTAGAGGTATCACATTATCTGACTTCAAAATCTATTACAAAGCCATAGTAATCAAAGCAGCATGGAAATGACATAAAAACAGACACAATGACCAAACAAAATAGATGGAGAGACCAGAAATAAACTCCACAAATTTATGGTCAATTGATTTTCAACAAAGATACCAAGAACACACAATGAAGAAAGCACAGTCTCTTCAATAAGTGCTGCTAGGAAAACTGGATATCCACAAGCAGAAGAATAAAACAGAATCCTTATCTCACACCACATACAAAAATCAATTCAAAGCACTTTAAAGATTCTAAATATAAGACCTGAAACTGTATAATATTAGAAGAAAACATAAGGGAAATGCTCCATTACATTGGTCTGGGCAAAGATTTCTTGGATATGACCCCAAAAGCACAGGCAACAAAAGCAAAAGTAAATGGGATTGTATAAAACTAGAAAGCTTCTGTACAGTAATGCTTTACTAATTGTTTACAAACAGTAAAGTGAAGTGATAACACATATTGAAAAAAAAAAAAACCACTGTAAACCAGACATCTGATAAGGGATTGCAAACCATATACATCTGATAAGGGATTAAGATCCAAAATATGAAATGAACTCAACTGAATCGCAAGAAAACAAATATGCCAATCAAAAAATAAACAATTCTCAAGACATATAAACAGCTAATGCATATGAAAAATGGTCATCACAGAAATGCAAATTAAAATCACAATGTGCTATCACGTTATACCTGTCAGAATGGCTATTATCAAAAAGACAAAAGATAACAAGTATTGGCAAGGTTGTAGAGAAAAGAAAACTCTTGTGAACTGTTAGTGGGAATGTAAATACACACAGCTACCATGAAAAACAGAATGCCCCTCAGAAAACTAAAAACAGCATTATCCTATGATCCAGTAATAACCACTTCTGAGTCTATATCCAAAAAAACTGACATCAGTATGTCAAAGACATCTGCATTCCCATGTTCACTACAGCATTACTCACAATACCCAAGATATGTATGTAAGCAAGCTGGGCATCCATCATCAGAGAAATGGGTAAAGAAAATGGTAATATTATATTTATGGTATATAGATACAGATATAGATTCACAGGTATACATATATAATGGATTACCATTCAGCCTTTAAAAGGAGGATAATTCTGTCATTTGCAACAACATGGATGAACCTGAAAGACATTATACTAAGTGAGATAAGACAGTCATAGAAAGACAAACACCACATGATCTCACTCATATGTGGAACCTAAAATAGTTGAACTTATAGAAGTAGAGAGTAGAATGATGATTACCAGAGGCTAGGGCAGGAGGGTAGGTGGGGAAAAGAGAAATGCTGATTAAAAGGCACAAAGTTTCTCCTACACAGAAGAAATATGCTTTAGTAATCTGTCCAGAATGGTGATTATAATAAATCATAATGCACTGTATTATCTTGAAATTGCTGTAACAGTAAATTTTCAATGTTTTCACCATACAAAATGACAGCTTTGTGAGGCAAATTTTTTTAATTGGCCTGATTTAATCATTTCACACTGTAAACATATCAAAAAATCATATTGTATCCCATAAATATGCAATTATTATTTGCTAATTAAAAATTAAATAGGATTTTAAGGAAAAACCAAAACTACAGAATAAAGGAACATAATTATATTACTTAGTATGAGGGGTGTGAAAGAATGACACACTGTTTACATAGTCAAAATACCATAAACATAATTGCTTATTTAGTTCTAATACTCATTTAATCACACTGGGAGGATGAGAAAGAAGAGGAAAAGAGGGGCATGGGAGCTAAAACCTCATCTATGATGACAGAAATAAATGCTGTTCAAAAGTAATGAATAAAAAGGAAAAGCAGCATCTTAGTTAGCAATGTGTAGATTAAACAGCTAATGTGTTAAGTTTCTTCCGGAATGTGAGCCTGAGGGTGAAAACAGGTGAAGCTAGGGACTGCTATGCTTTGGCATCCAGGCTTGTGGTATCTTTACTTTTCAAATTGTGTTACCTGTATTATTTGAACAAAATTTACAAGTAAAGGTAAAATTAAAGGGGTTATAGAGGGCACATGAAGTATAATAAAGCCAAATGGAGAAGAATTTTCTAAGGAATAAAAACACATTTAATAAGACAGTCTAGGGTGGAAAAATAAAGATACAGAAAGAGAAGATTATTACACAAATAATAACTTACACCACACCAAAGAGTTTCATAGATAGAGCTCTTTTTACCACATACATTATTCGTGAATGTGGAAACTGAATTACTATAAATTACATTTTTATAATACACACTCATTTGATTATAATGTGCCTTTGCAGAAAACATGAAAATAAAGTAAAATTTAAATCTTCATAATGCTAGCATTCCAAGAACCACTGTCATTATTAACTTTTAAGCAACCATATACTTGGTTTTTTAAAACATATAACTGGTATTATATTGTATATGGTGTTCAGGACTTTCACTTAGCAAACCTTAAGCATTTCCTAATGTCATGAGACATTCTTTCCAAATTGAGAAGTATAATATTTTACCATATGGATACACCAGGATACAACCAACTCCCCCATAGGTAGACTATGAATAATCAGTATAGTCAATATTGGAATTGATTATAATAGACGTACACTTGAGAAGCTTGTAAATCAAAGTCTGTAGTGAATATTGTGATAATAATAATCCTGTAACTTGAAATATACATTTTTTTATGAAAGTAAAATAAACACTGATAAAAAGCCAGTGTGGCATTGGGTCATCAGTGTCTGCCATTTGTTACTTCTAAGATAATCTCATCTCAATCATGGAAAAGTATCAAATATAGTCAAGAGACCAAGGTCTAGCCATGGTTCCATAGATAACTTTGCTGTACAGATCTGGCCAAATCCCCAGAATGTCACTTCCTCACCTGTGAAATAAAAAGGACATATTCCACAGCTCCTAAGGTCCCTCAATGCTCTGATTTCCATGTTATTTCAGCACTGGTCAAATCTGCACTTGAATATAATCAAGTTTTAGTTATCTAGTAATGGCTGCTGTCCATGTCTTGGCATTTCTGTCATTTTGGTCACAATTTTTACTGCCTCACTCCTGCCACTTTCTCTTCCACAAAGAACAAACAATTTTAGGAGTGTTTGAGTCCTGCACTAAACAATAAAAACAAGGAATTTGAAAGAAGAAAAAGGTAAATGTAGAAAAAGATGAAGTGTCAGAACAGAAGACTGAACAACTTAAGCAGTTACACTGTTGTGTCTGTTTGAGAAGGAAGTCATCATGTTTACTGACAAAACACAACTTCACTCCCTGGTATTTTTCTCTCTATTGTGTGTTGGGCAGGGGGTGCATAGAAAATTAAGGGTACATTCACATATGCACACCTGAAACTGTCTGCAAAGTGTTCCAAATGTTTTTTGCTGTTATTCCAAAATTTAGAACTGTGACTTAATTTGGTTTTAGGAAAGAACTGTCAAAGGCCCCATACAATATGTGTCTCTTAGGCAGCTTCAGGATGCCTTATGGAGGGTTATGTGCTGACGAGTTAAAGGAGGTGGGAAGCAGACTGATGGCAGACAGATGTTGCAAGGTGTGAGGAGAACAAAATGAATGCTGACTCACTTTCCTTTCCTCCTAGCACCCAGAGGGAAGCAGTCAACTGCTTCTTGCTGCTCCTTTCTCTGCAAAAGTGAGGACTAAGCTCACTCAGCTCTAGAGGGAAGCTCACTCACCAGTGATCCAAAGGAAAACACACTAACTGTGGCCATGAACAAAGAATGCCCCTCACGTCCTCAAAGCTTGTCATGGGACTTATGGGCCAAGCCTACCTTAAGCGCAGAGGCAACTATACAGGGGAAAATTTTTTCTCAGTGATGGGGCTGATAAAGAGATATGATTAAATATAAACAAAGAATTGCGAAAGAAAATAAATGACTAAACTAAGGTTTACAACTCACTTGCCAAACGCTGCCAAGAACATCCACTTTACTCTACATTTGATGATGAATACAAGCCTTAAATTTTGTTTAGTAGTGTTAGCATATAGCAGCAATTTCCTATGTGCCTACTACACATGTAGCATTGTGCTCTAGTTTTTCACCATACTCCTATGAAGAGGCATGAGAGCAAATGGAAGCTCACAGCCCTTGAATAACTGAACCACAACTCAAATCCAGGCTGTGAAGCTATGACACCCTCCTGACACAGAATAATTTGCTCAGAGGCTCCCGACCCATAATTCAAAACTAAACTTTTCATTAACTTTTTTCAGCTGGAAAAATGTTCAATTCGGCTCCGTCTCTTTCAACCTCCCATTTTTTTCCCTCCCTTTTAGTACTCTCAGCTTCAAAGCAAGAATGAAGCAGCTAGGGGGAGGGGGAGCATCTGATGTCATTTATTGGTCATACAGTCTCAGGCAAATCACTTCATGTGATCTCTAGTTTCCTTATCTATAAAATAAGAATTACCACATCATAAATTTGTGATGATTAAATAGTACACATATGTTCCTAACATATAAATGTCCAATAAATACCAACTTTCTTTCATTTCTGTGACAGAAAGGGCACATACTCAACTTTCATTTTTAAGCACGGAAGACTGGAAAGGGAAAACAAACAAACCCTACTTCTCAAATTCAGCAAAGCTTTCACCTACAGACCTCCTTAACAATGAACTAAGAGTAGAAATGGTATTCCTCAAGTTAGAGGTGTCTAAAAGAAAAAAGGCAAGGACCGTACATACAGAAGAGTATGGAAGAATACGTATGTTCACACACAAGTTGACCGCAAGAGAGAAGTTAAAGTGAAGAAAAGACAACACAGTATCTTCTGCCATGCTCTGGGCCATCAACTGTGCTGATGGGCCTAAATTAAAAGTAGCTGCCCTTCGATGCTCACAGGGCATCTCAGAAGGAAGGATGCGTTTACCCAGGCTAAGGCAGCAGTCAGATACCGAACCTCTTTGGTTTAAGTTCCACCTCACGAACTAACTTTTGCCCTGACTAATACTTTTTCCTCTAATAAAGCATTTGTTACACAATTTAGCAAAAATTGTCTTGTAAAGATTCCTTTAGTTCCATATATTTTCTGTCCAGACTGTAAACTCACTGAAGAGAAAAATAACATCTTATATTTAATATATTTATCACAGTTACATAGTCTCAGCAAATATCTAAGAAACAACTGTTGACTACGTATAAAACATCGTGAAAGTAAGTTCTAGTTTTCTACTTTGGAAAGTCATTTCAAATTTCAGTGTTCCCAATGGCTACAGCAAAGTCAAAGTACATGTTTTCTTCTACATTCTCTTGACTATCTTCTTCTCCTACCACTCCAATTCAATACTACAAATAAATTTTTTTAAAAGAAGTTCTCTTGGAAGCATCCACAGAATACATTTTGATACTTGGCAAGTTTTAAGATGCCTATATTCACAGATGTAGTTTCCAACATCCCCCAGATCCTTTAAATTTTTATATTCCCGTTGGCTGAAGAACAGTGTGAACTCCAAGAGAGAGAAACAGTAGATGGAAGTTCTGCGACAGTTTAGCATATAATATTTGAAGTGATAAAGTAATATATAAAAATTTAAAGGACAAAATATGAGGCTCGTCTAGCTGAAATTCCATTATTTTGAAAGTTAGAGGACTTTATGGAACCCAAAGTCTGTCCTCCTCTCCCTTTTACTCAAACATCTGAACACATGACCTTTTCAAACCTATATTACTACACGTATCTCCCTAAACACAACTGCATATAACCAATATCCTCTATATGCAAAGTTCCACATATCTTTGAGCTAACAAAATTAATCCTCAGGGAATAACAGCCTCAGATTTATGGATTACTGCTCAGTATTACCTGGATTTTTCAAGAAACAGAAGTGCTACACTAACCATCCTTAACATTTATATATATAAAAGTGTTAAGGAGATATATATATATATATATCCTTATAGAGCTGCAGCCTAGAAAAACCTTTAAAACAAAAGTTGTTCACCTCGTCTAACTCAGGAAAAGTCTAAACAAAAATATGTTCACTAAGTGGCAACAGTTCTTAGGATGTACCGAGATCAACAGGGAAGCATAATTTTAAAAAAATACACATTTTCAGCTCCTCCTGGGTCAGGTTTTCACAGTGGGGCTTATTTTATTTGAAAAGATATGAATTTATAAAGAACAATATTCGAAGATAAGAATATTACAAGGCAAACATGCACAACTGAGGACTACTCATCACTTCAGATGATCTGTATCTGTTTCCTTCCATGCACATGCCATAAACCAAAACATGAGCTCATACCAAATATACTCTTTCTATATATTAATGTATTATGGAATGCAAAGGCTGGCCTTGTCACACTATATGATTTTAAGTAATTATTTTTTCTGGCTTTGGTTTTTTCACCTGCAAAATAAAGTCATTAAATCAAATAATCTCAATGACTCCTTTAAGAACTTTCAAAAAATCTAAGCTTATTTACTTATTTACAAAGACATACATAAGTTAACTACAAAGTTTTTGGACTTATAAAATGGCATTTTTCCAAAGTCTAAAATGCTCATTTTATCTATAGGTGAACACTATTAAAAGCTGTATGAAACAGAATACCTAAAGTATTATTCATAAGTTTTCAAAGCACTTTAACATCAACTCATACAATTTCTTAAGTATCAGGAATAGAGGCAGGATGGGTAGTACTACCTGCAGCATACAAACAAAAACAGACTGAGAAAGAGTAAATTACTTGTTCTGGATTTCCCATACAATAAAGAGATATTTCAATCTTTTCATACATCTTATGCACTACTAAGAATATTATCAGAAAGAAAACATAACAAAAAAAAGTCTGAGACCCCTGAGAAATGCACGCTTATAAAAACAATACTATAGTTTAATTTCATTTACTGGAGCAAATAATTCTACCCCTACTTTTCCTAACGAACCAGAGAAAGTTTAAGCAGTTCTTGAAAATGTACTGTCATCATCAAATCAAAGCAATGGTATAGGCTCTAAAGTGCTAGGAAGGTCCTTGACATAGCTTTAATATTGTCCCAGCCCAAATCTCATGTTGAATGGTAATCCCCAAGGCAGGCGGTGATTGGATTTTGGGAGTAGATCCCTCATGTCTTGGTGCTGCCCTCATGATAGTGAGTTCTCTTGAGATCCAGTTGTTTAAAAGTATAAGGCACCTCCTGCTACTGTCTCCTGCTCCTGCTTTGGCCATCTGACCTGAACTGCTTGCTCCCGCTTCACCTTCCAGCATGAGTAAAAGCTTCCTGAGGTCTCCCCAGAAGCCAAACAGATGTCAGCACCCCACTTCCTGTAAAGCCTGCAGAACCATGAGCCAAGCAAACCTATTTTCTTTAAAGTTACCCAGTCTCATAAATCTTATTTCCTTATAGCAATGCAAGAGGTGAACCTTAAAATGATTAATCTGTCATCAATGAATCAAAAAACTCACTTACCACCATCTAAGCTGAGTAATCAAAAAGCTTATGAAAGCTTTTTAAACTACAGTGTAGAACATCCCGCCCGGCTACATTTAACAACTTCTTCGCCATCGAACCAGTAAATTAAGAAAGACACAGGCACACTGAGGAAAGAATTTCAAAGAATGGTTTTGGGTCCCAGAGACAGTCTTTGCTCCAGAAAATTAGTCTCTTAAATGGTTAGTGTATTTTCAATAAAACGTTTAAAAATTACTTTCAGGGGAGACAGCACCAAGATGGCCTAGAGGAGGCAACACCGAAATGCAGCTCCCAGCAAATGAGACGCAGAGGGCTAGCAGACTTCACAATTCCAACTGAGGTTCCAGGTTTATTTCTGGGGACTGGGAGAACTCTGAAAACAGCCCAGGGTAGGAGCCAAAGCAAGGCGAGAGCCGCCCAGGGAAAATGAACCAAGACAGGGCAGGGCGCGTCCCCACCTGGAACGTGCAGCCAACTCGGAAGGTCGGGGAACTTCAGCCCCTCAGTGCTCCGATTCGGATCCTGTGCTTACCTCATCCCTCCTGCAACCCACGGTAAACAAGAGTCACGCCAGACTGAGGGGCGCCCTGTGTTGAGACACAAATCTAAGTGACAGCTCCCGCCTGGTGCCACAAGTTGTTGGCAAGACCTGGGTAGAAGTTTGGACTAGCCAGCAGGACGGAACAACCCATCCCACAAAAAGTGGCAGAGTTGAAAGCAGGGAAATGGGTCATAAGGCCTGGCAGGCCCCACCCCCACAAAACTCAAACTGAAGCCCTTGTGCCAGAGAACACAGCATCAGATACACCAGTTTGACCCCAACCAGGAAGATGGAGCTCAGGGAAGGAGAGACGCCATTAGGAAGGCCGGGCTAATTTCACCTGCAAACAAACCCCAGGGGAAGAACACCCACCCAGCAACCTTACTGAATCTGAGGCAGCCCAGCAGCGCCTCTACAGACCAAAAAAGATACAGGCCCAACCACAACAGAAAGGATGTCCACTCAGAGATTTCTCTGGAAATCACCAACTTCCAATATCAAAGGGAGATAAATCCATGAAGATGTGGAAAAAGCCAGCACAAAAGGATGAAACCATCAAAGACCAGAACACCTCTTCCCCTCCCAGGGATCACAACTCCTCACCATTAAGGGAACAAAACAAGAGAGAAAATGAGTCTGATGAATTGACAGAAGCAGGCTTCAGAAGGCGGATAGTAACAAACTTCTCTGAGTTAAAAGACCATGTTCTAATAACCAGCTTAGAGAAGAACATAAACGACTTGATGGAGCTGAAAAACAGAGCATGAGAACTTCAGGAGGCATACGCAAGTTTCAACAGCCAAATCAAGCAGAAGAAAGGATATCAGAGACAGAAGATCAAATCAATGAAATAAAACGAGAAGGCAAGATTAGAGAAAAAAGAGTGAAAAGAAGTGAACAAAGCCTCCAAGAACTATGGGATTATGTGAAAAGACCTAATCTATGCTTGATTGGCATACCTGAATGTGACAGGGAGAATGACTCCAAGTTGGAAAACACTCTTCAGGATATTATCCAAGAGAACTTTGCCAACCTAGCAACACAAGCCAACATTCAAATCCAGGAAATACAGAGACCACCACAAACATATTCCTCAAGAAGAACCCCAAGGCACATAATCGTCAGATTCACCAGCACTGAAATGAAGGAAAAAATCCTAAGGGCAGCCAGAGAGAAAGGTCAAGTCACCCATAAAGGAAAGACCATCAGACTCACAGCGGATCTCCTGGCAGAAACTCTACAAGCTAGAAGGGAGTGGGGGCCAATATTCAATATCCTTAAAGAACAGAACTTTCAACACAGAATTTCATATCTGGCCAAACTAAGCTTCATAAAGGAAGGAGAAATAAAATCCTTTACAGACAAGCAATTGCTGAGAGATTTCGTCGCTACAAGACCTGCCTTACGAGAGCTCCTGAAGGAAGTACTAAACATGGAAAGGAACAACCAGTACCAGCCCCTGCAAAAATGTACCAAATGGTAAAGAACAATGATGCAATGAAGAAACCACGTCAACTAACGGGCAAAACAACCAGCCAGTAACAAAATAACGGGATCAAATTCACACATAACAATATTAATGTTGAATGTAAATGGCCTAAATGCCCCAAGACACAGACTGGAAAACTGGATAAAAACTGAGACCCCAATGGTGTGCTGTATTCAGGAGACCCATCTCATGTGCAAAGACTCACACAGACTCAAAATAAAAGGATGGAAGATCTATCAAGCAAATGGAGAGCAAAAAAAAGCAGGGGTAGCAGCAATTCTAGTCTCTGATAAAACGGACTTTAAACCAACAAAGATCAACAGAGACAAAGAAGGGCATTACATAATGGTAAAAGGATCAATGCAACAAGAAGAGCTAACAATCCTAAATATATATGCATCCAATGCAGGAGCACCCAGAAACAAAAAGCAGGTTCTTAAGGACAAAGAAACTTAGACTCCCACACAATAATAGTGGGAGAATTTAACACTCCACTGACAATATTGGACAAATCAACGAGAAAGAAAGTCAACAACGATACCCAGGACTTGAACACAGATTTGGACCAAGCAGACCTAATAGTTATTTACAGAACACTCCACCCCAAATCCACAGAATACACACTCTTTTCAGCACTACATCACACTTATTCTAAAACTGACCACATAATTGGAAGTAAATCACTCCTCAGCAAATGCAAAAGAACAAAAATAATAACAGTCTCTCAGACCACAGCAAAATCAAATTAGAGCTCAGGATTAAGAAAAGCACTCAAAACTGCACAATCATATGGAAACTGAACAACCTGCTCCTGAATGATGAAAGGATAAACAATGAAATGAAGACAGAAATAAAAATGTTCTTTGAAACCAATGAGAATGAAGACACAAGATACCAGAATCTATGGGACACATTTAAAGCAATGTCTAGAGGAAAATGTATAGCAATAAATGCCCACATGAGAAACTAGGAAAGATCTAAGATCGACACCCTATCATCAAAATTGAAAGAGCTAGAGGAGCAAGATCAAAAAAACTCAAAAGCAAGCAGAAGACAGGAAATAACAGATCAGAGCAGAACTCATGGAGATAGAAACACAAAAAGTCAATAAATCCAGGAGCTGGTTTTTTGAAAAGATCAACAAAATAGACAGACTGCTAGCTACACTAATAAAAAAGAAAAGAGAGAAGAATCAAATAGATGCAATAAAAAATGATAAAGGGGAGATCACCACCGATTCCTCGGAAATACCATCAGAGATTACTACAAACAGCTCTATGCATATAAAGTAAACATGGAAGAAATGGATAAATTCCTGGACACTTGCACACTCCTAAGACTAGCCAGGAAGAAGTTGAAACCCTGAACAGACCAATAACAAGGTCTGAAGTCGAGGCAGCAATTAGTAGTCTACAAACCAAAAAAAGTCCAGGTCCATACGAGCTCAGAGCCAAATTCTACCACGTGTACAAAGAGGAGCTGGTACCATTCCTGTTGAAACTACACCAAACAATACAAAAAGAGGGAATCCTCCCTAACTCTTTCTATGAGACCAATATCATCCTGATACTGAAACCTGGCAGAGACACAACTAAAAAAGAAAACTACAGGCCAATATCCATGATGAACATTAATGCAAAAATCTTCAATAAAATACTGGCAAACCGAATCACACAGCACATCAAAAAGCTTATCCACCACGATCAAGTAGGCTTCATCCAGGGGATGCAAGGCTGGTTCAACATACGCAAGTCTATAAATGTAATCCATCACATAAACAGAACCAAAGACAAAAACCACATGATTATCTCAATAGATGCAGAGAAGGCCTTTGATAAAATTCAATAGCGTTTTACGCTAAAAACTCTCTCAAAATAATAAAAGCTATTTATGACAAACCCACAGCCAATATCATACTAAACAGGCAAAAATTAGAAGCATTCCCTTTAAAAACTGGCACTAGACAACAATGTCCTCTCTCATCACTCCTATTCAATATAGTATTGGAAGTTCTAGCCAGAGTAATTAGGCAAGAAAAAAAATAATAAAGGGCATTCAATTAGGAAAAGAAGAAGTCAAACTGTCCCTATTTGCAGATGACATGATGGTAATATTTAGAAGACCCCATCGTCTCAGCCCAAAATCTCCTTAAGCTGATAAGCAACTTCAGCAAAGTCTCAGGATACAAAATCAATGTGCAGAAATCACAAGCATTCCTATACACCAACAAGAGACTTAAAGAGAGCCAAATCATGAGTGAACTCCCATTCAAAATTGCTACAAAGAGAATAAAATACCTAGGAATACAAGTAACAAAGGATGTAAAAGAGCTCTTCAAGGAGAACTACAAACCACTGCTCAAGGAAATAGGAGAGGACACAAACAGATGGAAAAACATTCCATGTTCATGGTTAGGAAGAATCAATATTGTGAAAATGGCCATACTGCCCAAAGTAATTTATAGATTCAATGCTATCCCCATCAAGCTCCATTTACCTTCTTCACAGAACTGGAAAAAACCACTTTAAACTTTCTATGGAACCAAAAGTGAGCCCGCACAGCCAAGGCAATCCTAAGCAAAAAGAACAAAGCCAGAGGCGTCACGCTACCTGACTTCAAACTATACTACAAGGCTACAGTAATCAAAACAGCATGGTACTGTTACCAAAACAGAGCTATAGACCACTGGAACAGAAAAAAGGCCTCAGAAACAACACTACACATCTACAACCATCTGATCTTTGACAAACCAGG
>CAUYLG010012861.1:0-71553 GCA_963573385.1 Cacajao melanocephalus | reverse complement strand
AGTTGTTTTGATCTTGCTCCTCTAGCTCTTTCAATTTTGACGATAGGGTGTCGATTTTAGATCCTTCCTTGCTTCTCTGTTGGGCTTTTATTGCTATAAATTTCCCTCTAGACACTGCTTTAAATGTGTCCCAGAGATTCTGGTATGTTGTGTCTTTGTTCTCGTTGGTTTCGAAGAACACCTTTATTTCTGCCTTCATTTCATCTTTTATCCAGTCGACATTCAGGAGCCAGTTGTTCAGTTTCCACGAAGTTATGCGGTTCTGAGTTAGTTTCTTAATTCTGAGTTCTAATTTGATTGCAGTGTGGTCTGGAAGACTGTTATGATTTCTGTTCTTCTGCATTTGCTGAGGAGTGATTTACTTCCAATTGTGTGGTCAATTTTAGAGTAGGTGCCATGCGGTGCTGAGAATATATATTCTGTGGATTTGGGGTGGAGATTTCTGTAGATGTCTATTAGGTCTACTTAGTCCAGATCTGAGCTCAAGTTCTGGTTATCCTTGTTAATTTTCTGTCTCGTTGATCTGTCTAATATTGACAGTAGAGTGTTAAAGTCTCCCACTATTATTGTGAGGGAGTTGAAGTCTCTTTGTAGGTCGTTAAGAACTTGCTTTATGTACCTGGGTGCTCCTGTATTGGGTGCGTATATATTTAGGATCATTAGTTCTTCCTGTTGCATTGATCCTTTTACCATTATGTAATGTCCTTCTTTGTCTCTTTTGATCTTTGTTGGTTTCAAGTCCATTTTATCAGAGAGTAGGATTGCAACTCTTGCTTTTTTTGCTCTCCATTTGCTTGATAAATCTTCCTCCATCATTTTATTTTTAGCCTATATGTGTCCTTGCACATGAGATGGGTTTCTTAAATACAGCACACTGATGGGTTTTGACTTTTTATCCAATTTGCCAGTCTGTGTCTTTTGATTGGGGCATTTAGTCCATTTACATTTAAGGTTAATATTGTTATGTGTAAATTTGATCCTGTCATTTTGATGCTAGGTGGATATTTTGCCCATTAGTTCACACATTTTCTTCATTGTGTCGATGGTCTTTACCATTTAGTACATTTTTGGGGTGGCTGATACTGGTTGTTCCTTTCCTTGTTTAGTGCTTCTTTCAGGAGCTCTTGTAAGGCAGGCCTGGTGGTGATGAAATCTCTTAGCAATTGCTTGTCCATAAAGGATTTTCTTTCTCCTTCACTTATGAAGCTCAGTTTGGTTGGATATGAAATTCTGGGTTGAAAGTTCTTTTCTTTAAGGATGTTGAACGTTGGCCCCCACTCTCTTCTGGCTTGTAGGGTTTCTGCCGAGAGATCCGCTGTGAGTGTGATGAGCTTCCCTTTGTGGGTAACCCGACCCTTCTCTCTGGCTGCCCTTAGCATTTTTTCCTTCATTTCAACCCTAGTGAATCTGATGATTATGTGCCTTGGGGTTGCTCTTCTTGAGGAATATCTTTGTGGTGGTCTCTGTATTTCCTGGACTTGAATGTTGGCCTGCCTTGCTAGGTTGGGGAAGTTCTCCTGGATAATACCCTGAAGAGTGTTTTCCAGCTTGGATTCATTCTCTCCATCACATTCAGGTACACCTATCAAACGTAGATTAGGTCTTTTCACATGATCCCATATTTCTTGGAGGCTTTGTTCATTTCTTTTCACTCTTTTTTCTCTATTCTTGCCTTCTCGTTTTATTTCATTGAATTGATCTTCCATCTCTGATATCCTTTCTTCTGCTTGGTTGATTCAGCTATTGAAACTTGTGTATGCTTTGTGAAGTTCTCGTGCTGTGTTTTTCAGCTCCATCAACTCGTTTATATTCTTCTCTAAGCTATTTATTATAGTTAGCATCTCATCTAACCTTTTTTCTAGGTTCTTAGTTTCTTTGCATTGGGTTAGCACATGTTCTTTTGCTCTGATAAGTTTGTTATTACCCACCTTCTGAAGCCTGTTTCTGTCAATTCATCAGACTCATTCTCCATCCATCTTTGATCCCTAGCTGGTGAGTTGTGACCCCTTGGAGGAGGAGAGGCGTTCTGGTTTTTGGTGTTTTCATCCTTTTTGCACTGGTTTCTTCCCATCTTAGTGGTTTTATCTACCTGTGGTCTTTGTAATTGGTGACTTTCGGATGGGGTCTCTGAGTGGACATCCTTTTTGTTGATGTTGAAGCTATTTCTTTCTCCTTCTTAGTTTTCTTCTAACAGTCAGGCCCCTCTGCTGCAGGACCGCTGGAGGTCCACTCCAGATCCCGCTCGCCTGGGGATCACCTGCGGGGACTGCAGAACAGGAAGGGTTGCCGCTGGTTTCTTCCTCTGCTATCCTCATCCCAGAAGGGTACCCGCCAGATGTCGGCCTGAGCTCTCCTTTATGAGATGTCTCTTTGGGTATACGGGGAGTTGCTTGAGGAGACAGTCTGTCCCTTATAGGAGCTCAAGTGCTGTGTTGGGAGGTCCACTGTTCCGTGCAGAGCTGCTGGGCAGGTACCTTTATGTCTGCTGCAGCTGAACTCATAACTGCCTCTTTTCCCAGGTGCTCTGTCCTAGTAAGGTCGGCTTTATTTATAAGTTCCTGTCATGCTGCTGCCTTTTTTCATAGATGCCCTGCCCTGCACAGAGTAGTCTAGTCACAGTCTGCCAGCAGAGGTGTTGCTGAGCTGCCGCAGGCTCTGCCCAGCTGCTGTGTGATATGCCTTGGTAGTGTCAGACTGCCTTCATAGTGGGGGACTGCCCTTCCCCTGACTGAGCTGGACTGTCCTGGTTCCAGCTGGACTTGCTGCGAAACTCTCAATCCAGAGCGTTTCAGATTGCTTGTTTTGTGGGGATGGTACCTGCCGAGCCAGATCACCTGGCTCCCTGTCTCAGCCCCCTCCCTTTCAGTTTGATGGGTGGCTCTGTCTCCCAAGCATTCCGGGCACCAGTTGAAACAGCTGCCCAGACTTGTGTGAGTTTTTGTGCGCTGACCCAGCAGCAGCTGAAACTGCCACGCTGAAAACTCGTGGTGCTTTTCGGCCCGGGAATCTCCTGGTCTGTGGGCAGTGAAAACTTGTTTGGAAATGCGGGGAGCACTCATACTCCGCGCTGTTCTAGCTGGGAACTGCACTCCGGAGCTGTTCCTATTTGGCCATCTTGGATCACCTTCTAGCACACTTTCTAGAATCCTGCTTGGTAGCATTCTGCTTCCCACATGAGTGGAAGTAGAGTGGTATGGGCCAGAATACTGCACAGTTGGGAAATTAACCAAGAAGTTCAGCACCTGGTGCTTGAAGTGCTGAAAGTGCAAAGTTAGGAGCCCTGGCACTGGTGGCAGAAATGGGGTGTGTATGTGTATGCACACTTGCGTAAATTTACATGTGTGAAGGAATGAAAGCTGGTCACAGCAGTATTTGAAGTTGTGATCAGTTCTTCAAAGATGCAGTCTAGACAAAAGTATATATAGAAGGAATAGGAGAAGATATCACTAAGGAAGCAAAAATCACCCTGAAAGTGGAGCTAGAGATGCCCGGAACATAATCTCTTCCATTGGCAGTTTTGACTGAGAGTGACCTTGCTAGGAGATAGTTGGTAGGTTTGAAATCATTCATTTGCTAACACTACTCTGGATTAGCTTCTGCAATATGGAATTCTGCAACCCAAACTGCATGACATTGTACTAATTCATTTTTGTTTTCAATTTTTGAACCTCTTATGCAGAACACTGTTAGTCATACCTTCTAGTTGATGAAACACTCTCATCACTGGTCTGTGCAAGGCTCTTCTCATGTAAATATTCCGTTTCACCTCCATTCCCCTTCCCCTTTTTCCCTAACATAGACAACCAGTGAAACATACTTGTCATTTTATTTGAATGTGTACTTGTGAAACATGTTTTGTGTACATACATTTTTAATTTACAAATTGGTATTTTCCTAAAGGTCATTCTATTCCTTGGTTCCTTCTTTTTCCAAGACTCCTTTCTCTTACTATGAAAAAAAATATTCTAGCAGTTATTATTTTCTTTCAGAATGATTCTGTTTATAGGGAACATTGATGAGTTCGAGTCAGGGTGGTCCTTAAGATTGTTTAACATAGAAATCATTAAGTACTAATTTGACACTGTAAACTGTTGAGACAAGTCATATGCCAATTAGTGTTCATGAATCTTCTTTGAGGAGAATTCTTGAATCATACATTTGTTTTAATTGCACAATTTTAAGCTAGGAGGACATTTGCAATCAGTCAGCATCTAAGGTCCCTCATTTTACAAGAGCTCAGCAAAGTGAAATAATTGTCACATGTTTATGTCATTAGCTAGAGGAAGACTCTGGAACCTGCTTAAAGATTCAGACTAAGTTTTCTAGACTAGCACAAAAATATTTTTGGTTATATTGCTTTGTTATTGTTTATAGAAAGAAGAAGCCAACCTAGAGGAAAGGGCCCTTTTTGGATACAATGAAAACCCAAAAGGTATGAGCACGTTTCATAACATATATACATACATGCACACATATATATGCATATATATGCCGTAATTGGGTAATTATAAGCTTACATATCTTTTAATAGTTTTTACTGTCACATGATCCTCATAAAAAATTATGAAATATGTGATACAGTCCTACCTGTTCTTATATATAACCACCACAGCTTCTTCACATACAAATATTTGTATTATTCATGGCTGCTTATGTGTTAAGGATTTTTTTTTTTTTGAGGCAGAGTTTCACTCTTGTTGCCTAGGCTGGAGTGCAATGGTACAATCTTGGCTCATCGTAACCCCCGCCTCCCGGGTTCAAGTGATTCTTCTGCCTCAGCCTCTTGAGTAGCTAGGATTACAGGTGTCTGCCACTCTGCCTGGCTAATTTTTGTATTTTTAGTAGAGATGGGCTTTTGCCATGTTGGCCAAGCTGGTCTCAAATGCCTGACCTCAAGTGATCTGCCCGCCTTGGCCTCCCAAAATGCTGGGATTACAGGTGTGAGGCACTGCACCTGGCCAGTGTTAAGGAATTTAAGTATCATTTTTACTACCTTTTTTCTCTCTATTTGATCAGTATTATTAAATCAAGCTTTTGCCCCAAATTCCAATTTATATTTCTAGTGAGCACTGCCAGACTCCATTGCCTAACCAAGTTGGGACAACTGGGTTGGCCTAAAACCACAGTGGTCAACCCAGTTATTCCCCCCCAAGAGCCCAGACCTGAGTCTCTGATCTTACTATAGACACTGAAGAGAAGTTCTTTCCTAAGCCTACCTATTAGTGTCAGAAAACAGGTGCTGTGGAATAGGGGAGACTGTGATTGCTTTTGAAATCTACATAATCTAGACCCACATCATCTGTGTTTCTGCAGTATGACTCCCACGTTGTTTCCACACCATCACACTGCAGTATGCATTTTACTGTGTTCTCATAAAAAATAACTATCTGTAATACTGGATATCTGATCTAAACTTAAGCTGAGGAAGGAATACTTTCCTTCATCCTGTTCCTTTTAACTTCTGCCACAAGAGTAGTATGTTTTAGAATATTTTAGGCAAGTGTTAAAAAAATGTATCACCTCTAAGTATTCTTAACATACAGCCTAAAGTGCTACAAAGAAATTAAATATAAACTTTAAGTATTATATAAAATTAAAACAATGCGTATGCCTTACAGGTATACTTTAAAGATAATTATTCAGATATAGAACATGTGGATTAATTTGAAACACCAAAAAATAGAATGTCTGTTTGAGTACAAAGAATGTAATCATAACTAGGTTAATTTTTAAAGTCATTTGTATTTTACAGAAGTCTTCTCTAACATTTACTATTACCTTTGTAGCAATATTTGGATACTGGTAATCTAAACATTGACCATTTTGGTGAGGTCATTCTGGGCTTTTCACTTTAACTCAACTTTTCAGGAAGTATGCAGTGTAGATATTGTCCACTACTCCAGTGGTGAGCCCTTTTAGTATTACCCCACAACTCAGGGTTCATAGAGTTTCACTGAGAGTATCAGGTCTTTTCTTTTTCCTATTAGTTAAAAGTAGTATTTCTGAATGATCCAATTGTAGGAAACATGCTTGATCATGCCAAAAGCAGTTCATTAGAAATCCTAGAAAATAAAGAATCAACACCAAGCAAAGACATGAAAAAAACGAAGGTAAGTGAAATGAATTATTCTTTTTAATGCTAAGACCAAAGTATTGAATTGTTCCTTTTACTTTTCATATGGTGATTCACACAATTTAACTCTCTTAATATGAGTTTTTATGGCCCAAAAACCTGAAGAATTTCAGGTGATGTTGCATTTTTTTTTTTTTTTTTTTGAGACGGAGTTTCGCTCTTGTTACCCAGGCTGGAGTGCAATGGCACAATCTCGGCTCACTGCAACCTCCGCCTCCTGGGTTCAGGCAATTCTCCTGCCTCAGCCTCCTGAGTAGCTGGGACGACAGGCATGCGCCACCCTGCCCAGCTAATTTTTGTATTTTTAGTAGAGACAGGGTTTCACCATGTTGAGCAGGATGGTCTCGATCTCTTGACCTCGTGATCCACCCGCCTTGGCCTCCCAAAGTGCTGGGATTATAAGCGTGAGCCACCGGGCCCGGCCTTGCATATTTTTAATATACTACCTTTCCTTTGGTTAGCATTTGAATGATGATCTTTTTTTCATCCTTTTACTTTAACTTGTGTTTTAGATGTGTCTCTTGTAAATGGCCTATATAGCTGGATTTTATCTTGAAATTTTTAACATGCATACCTAAAATCTAAAGCTCATCAATGTTCCTATATTTTCCCCAAATAATGCCAGGATCTTAGAAGAATTTTCTTGCCTATGACCCCTTCTTTCTTATTTTAAAAGTTATAGTACCCAGTGTTTAAAATTTTTTAACATCACAAATCATACGTTATTTGTATTTTTTATGCCACTTTTTTACTCAAATGTCCCTTCTGGAATTCTTATTCTTTCTGAAGAAATCTTTTGGATGTTCCTATCACAGATGTCTGTTGACAGTTAAAACTTTTAGTTTCTGTTCAGTTGAAAAGATCTTTATTTTACCATAGCTCTTAAGTGATAATATGGCTGGTTGACAGCTATTTTCTCTTAGTATCTGCTCCCATTATTGCTGTCTATAATTTTGCTTTAGTATAATTGCTGATAACTTGGTATATAACTTGCCATTTCTCTATGGCTGCTTTTTAGATTTTCTTTGATGTGTTTCAGTTTACTGTGAGATGCTTAAGTATGGATTTTTTTTTTTTTTTGAGACAGAGTTTCACTTTTGTTTCCCAGGCTGGAGTACAGTGGCACGATCTTGGCTCACTGCAACCTCCACCTCTTGGGTTCAAGTAATTCTTCTGCCTCAGCCTCCCAAGTAGCTGGGGTTACAGGCATGTGCCACCACACCTGACTAATTTTGTATTTTTAGTAGAGACAGAGTTTCACCATGTTGGTCATGCTGGTCTCAAAACTCCTGAACTTAGGTGATCCACCCCCCTGGGCCTCCCAAAGTGCTGGGATTACAGGCCTGAGCCACTGTGCCCAGCAGGTATGGAGTTTTTAACTTACTTGGAATTTATTATGACTCTTGAATCTGAGAATTCATATCATTCATCATATTTTTAAAAATTCTCATTCATTATATATTTGAATATTTTCTCTCTCCCCTTTCAAATTCTGATATAAAACTTTTTATTTTATGGTACATATCATTTATTGTCACATGTTTTCCATGTCTAAGTGATATGCTGGGTAATTTCAGGGCTTTCATTAATTTCATAGTTTCTCTTCAGCTGAGACTACTTGGCTATATAACCCACCTATTGAGTTTTAATTTCAGTGATCACATTTTTCACATTTTAAGTGAAGTTGTATTTTTGTTCTTTTTCAAATCAATCTGGTCTTTTAAAATCAGGGCCTTGTTTTATGCTTACTTTTTTTTATTCTAGTACTTTAAGCATGCTTAGTTTATATTCTGTATTTAGTAATTCCAGTGTCATTCTTAGGAGTCTAAATATGTGTGTTGCTTTGGCTGACTTGCTAATGGTTATTTGTTTCCATTTGTGTTTTTAAATTTGTGTTGTGAGTTCTTGTTTCACTGGGACTTTTTTTGTGGCAATCCTTGAAGGCCTGAGTTACAGTAAGTCTATCTATAGAGAGTTTTCATTAGCCCCTATTAGCTCTGGAGTGACTGAAAGACCACTGTAATTTCCTTTCTCAGTTAAGGGTTGACCACAATGTTTGCAGATAGACTTACATTAAGGGCATAGTACTTAGAAAGTCCTCACATTATGTAGGGGTCTCAGTTCCAGTTCCCCTCATTTTGTGAGATCAAATTGTTTCAAACTTAAAAGTCTAAGTTATGAGTCAGCAGATACTATTTTAGTTCTTAAACACCTCTGACACTTTCTGCTCCTTCTTTCTTGTTTGGTCTACAAGGATATTTCTCTTGGTTTTTTGGGAGATTACCTGTACATTATAAAATTCTATTTTTTATGCTTCATCAGCATTTCTTGGTATTTTATACTGGCCGACTTTTTCAAGTTGTGTATTTCTTCACCATAGCAGGAACAGAATTTCTTCCATTTCAATCCGTAGATCCTTTTTCTAGACTCTTACTTTTTGGATTACCACGTTTTACCCTAGTTTCTCCATTCTTTAAATCTAGAGGCAAGCTATTATTATTAGCACCATTTGTATTTCCGGAAGAGCCAAGTTTTCACCTGGTTTTTGTTTCCTGTTTTTTTGTTTTGGCATCTTGTCAAAACCATTATTTCTGTTCTCACTCTTCAAGAGTCCTATTTTCTTTCTGGCTACATTCTCAAAGGGCCTAAATCAAATGAAACATTTGTCAACTTATTTGATCTCTTCTGCATGTGGCCCTGTTGGCCACTCCCTTCTTGATGTATTTTTCTGTCTTGACTTCCGAACTGCCTAGTTTTCCCAATTTTGCACCTACAAACCTTGGTCCTTTGTGCTAGCTCCTCTTCTCCTGCTTGCCTCTCACTCTGCTCTTTTTGTCTCTTTTCTTATATTCTCTTTTCTACCTGCCCGGAATTCCTGGGTTATTGGGGCTACTTTCATCTCTCACCTATTATGTATATTCTGTGTATCTGTAGCCCTAGCCTCCCTTGAGCAGAAGCTCCATATATTTGACTGCCTGCTCAGACCCACACACCAGGCTCACACAGCCATCATTTGGCAGCACTAACTTTTTGCTAGAAGTTCTCGTCTACAGGAATGGGGAGGTACATCGTCCTCCTTCAGAATATCACAATGCAAATTCGCTGTAGCTACCATACACTGAGAATGACAGACATGTCCTGAAAATGACCCCTCCTGGATACATTTAAAAGTTACAATAGGCAATATTCTAGTTTTTATGTATTTTTCTCTTACAACTTAACAAAGTAAAACATTAAATTTGTTCTTTGAAGAAAAAGATAATATATCACTAAGGTGTTGATGGTGTTGAATGTTAGACCCTGAAAGGTCTTGTTTTAGGGTGGAATCCTGACTGCATTTTGGTGAAAGGAAAAATACTAACAGATGTTAAGAGTATACCATAGGACATGTGGTGCCCCGTAAGAGATGATGAAATCATGTTCATCCTTGTTGAAAATGATACACCCTAAATACTGTTAAGTGAATGTTTCGTTTACGGAAGTGAATATTTTGTGTGTGGTTTTTTCCTAGCTTTTTCTATTCAAAAGGGTGTCCTCGAACAGTGAGCCGCTCCCAGAGATAAAACCCATAGAAGATCAAATCATTTTAAAAAGCGATAATAAAGATGCCGACCAGAACCACATGAGTGAGAATCATCAGAATATTCCACCAGCAAACACAGAGAGAAGATCAAAATCCTGTACAGTACTATAAATATATATTTATGTTTTCACATCACCAAGCATACTGTCATTTATACTTGAAAAACATTATAACTTATGAAGGAAGTTTCTGATAGTAGTCTTTTAAAGATGTAAGTTAATATGTTTTATTTGATCTCAATCAGTGTGACCAGTTTTGATATTTATTTATGCTAATATTTTTGACATGTCATTTCAAAATATGCATATCTCAAATTCTCCTTCAAGTGTTGTGGCCTTAACTGTTCAGTGTTGCAAGAAAAAGTATATTTTTATATGTGGAAAATTGAAATAAGATATTTCTTGGTTTTTACTGAACAATTTTACTTCTTTATAATTTTATAAGGCAATATTTGCGATCTCATGACACTATAACAGTTTTCAATGTATTTGCAGTTTTCACAAAGCTGAGGTAAAATTGTTTATAATGAAGATATTTTAATAAACTGTATCTTGTCGGTTCCACTGTTACAATTAATGAGTATTAATAAAATTTGGAGGTTCTTGGCATTATCAGTTCACAAAATGGGGGCAAAAAGTATAGTTTTAAAATATGGAAGTATGCAAAATGCATTTACCCCTGAGTAAAAAAATTTCAGTGCAACTGTGTAAATGGTACATTTGTGGAAAACTGAGTACAGAAGTTTCTTTGCTTCCCATTCCTTTCTTTAGAGAAGTGACTTGTCATGAAAACATTGCAGATTATGTGGTATCATCTGGAGTGTTTGACTGTGCCACAGATCATCATCATAGGAGAGATGAACATAGCTAGGCTTGCTCATTTCAACTGTCTGTGGCACTGACAGTAGTAACCACGTTTGGTTCAGTCACAGTTCTCTGCCACAAAGAATAGGAAGGATAAAGCTGCTAAGTCTTGTGTCAGTCCATTTTTGTGTTGCTATAAGGAAATACCTGAGGCTGGGTAATTTATAAAGAAAAGAGGTTTAACTGACTCATGGTTCTGTAGGCTGTACAGGAAGCTTAGTGGCATCTGCTCAGCTTCTGGTGAGGCTTCAGTTACCTTTTACTCATGGAAGAAAGCAAAGCAGGAGCAGGCACATCACATGGCAGGTGAAAGAGGAAGCAGAGAGAGCGTGGAGGTGCCACATTCTTTTAACCAGCCAGATGTCACATGAACTCTTAAGTGAGAACTCACTCATTATGGGGGAGGAAAGCACCAAGACATTCATGAGGGATCTGCTCCCGTGACCTAAATACCTCCTACCAGGCCCCACCTCCAACATTGGGGATTACATTTCAAGGTGACATTTAGAGGAAACAAACATCCAAACCATATCAAGTCTACTCTGATAGAAACATTGTTTGTCTATGCTATCAGGTACTACTTATTCAGTAGAGCCAACTGTCTTCGTTTTTTCCATTCTAGCTTGTAAATAAAACATTTTATTCTTCATTCACAGTGACCATTACCTCATTTAAACAAAAGAAACTTCATCTTTGCATTTCATGCACAGGAGTTGTAAGGATGTTAGTTCAGAATAGATGTGATTTTGAAATCTTATTAGTCTTCTGTGTAAATGTTACATTTAGTAGAATCTTTATTTTATTAAAGGTAAATATAAAAAGTGGCTATTGCAACAATGGTACAATATTGCAAAAATACTAAAATATAAACTATAGGAGTCAAGTGGAAGTAAAGCTCGCAGGTGGTAGTAAGATATGCCAATTGTGGTAGGTAGAAATCTAAGATGACCCCCAGGGTTCTCACCTGCTGGTGCCACATGCTCTGAATAGTCTCCTCATGAGTGTGGGTTGGACCAGTGAATATGATGGCATGTCACGTCCTTGCTTAGGTTACATTATATGGAAAAGATAAAAGATTTTGCAAATGTAATGACCTAATCAGAGAGCCGTTTCTAAGAGGCTTTGAAGGTCTGACATGGTAAGAAGCCAGAGAGATTCAAAACAGCAGAGATGCTCTCCTATTGGGCTTGAAGAAGCCAGCTGTCATATTTATGGAGAGGGCCATGTGCCAGGAAGTGGTGGACAGCCTTTAGGATCGGAAAGCCTCAGTCCTACAACTGCAAGAAACTTTAGCATCCAGTGAGCCTGGAAGAGGAACCTGAACCTCAGATTGGACCACAGCCCTGGCTGACACCTTGGTTACAGCCTTCCAAGACCCTGAGCAGAGGACATAGTGGAGCAGTACTCAGACCACTGACCCATAAAAACTGTGAGATGATAATAAATACACGTAGTATTAGTCCACTAAATTTATGGTAATTTATTATGCAGCAGTAAAAACTAGTAGTACTTATATTATGGGAAAGAACCTGTCTGTATGGTAGATTCCCTCATCAAAGCCAGCAAGCAAGAGTCAGTAGAGTCTGCTAACAAGACGTCATAATTTTAGGTTACATGATCATGAAAGTAACATCCATCTTTGTCAAATTCTGCTGGCTAGAAGCAAGTCACAAGTCCCACCCACACTCAAAGTGAAGTGAAGGGGTAGCACAAGGGCATGAATACCAGAAGGCAAGGATCATGAAGACCATTTTAGCACCTCCCCACTGTACTGGTCATTCGGCTGGTCATTTGAAAGGAGAAAAGGGAAGCTTAGAGACCGAGGAAATCAAATAGCTTTTAGGCAAAGAGCTTATTTCCAAAGAAAGGATTAAGTCAAAACACTTGGAGGAGGCACATGAGACAAACCTGACCAAGCAGATGAAGTATCCCTGCTTTCTTAGAGGTCTCAAAACAATTTATACTTTGTGGAAAATCTTCAACACCAAGAGATAATTTTAATAATAAGGGTAAATACTTTTCTAAAAACCACTGTAAAAACATACCAGCCATCTGCCCTTGGGCTTTGAACACTTGTATTATATTTCTTTTCTAAATTGAGTTCTCTGGCATTTACATTGAATACTTACCAAGTACCTCCTATATGCCAGATGTTATGCCAGAAACTAAGAAAACAGAAAGTTACAGTTACATGTAAGTGAAATGAAGAAAATGGGATGTGACTCTGATTATCAGTAGGAGATATTATAGCAATTTGAAAACCTATTTTCTAAGTGAATGGAAAGGAGATTAACGGACACTAAACTTAAAAAACAACAACAACAAAAACTATCTGAGAACTCTTTAAAAACACAGAAGAGATAATTGATAGAATTGAATATAATTATCAATTTATATTAGTTTCAAAAATAAATGGAGCTGCATTTATTTTATCAGTAAATGCAGCTTAACTTTATTAATTTATCTATCTATTTATTTAAGATAGGGTCACAAATAAACTGTGTCACCGAGGCTGGAGTGCAGTGGCACGATCTTGGCTCACTGTAACCTCTATCTCCCAGGCTCAAGTGATCCTCCCACCTCAGTATCCGAAGTAGCTGGGATTACAGGCACACACTACCATGAGCAACTAATTTTTGTGTTTTTTTGGTAGCGATGGTGTTCGCCATGTTGCCCAGACTAGTCTTGAACTCCTGGGCTCAATCAATCTGCCCACCTGGACCTCCCAAAGTGCCGGGATTACAGGTGTGAGCCACCGCGCCCGGCTGCCCTTACTGATAACTTTATAGCTTTACAAAAAATTAAATGATTTCTTCTAATCCTGAAACTACTCGCAATTGTTATCTTTTCTATTAATTCCTTTCTCCTCTCTATAATGATATTACTTTAGACTTTCTTGTTGACCTTAATGGGACCTGAAAAATAGAATCCATTGACTTAGGTATTAGGGAGTCATGGACATTGTTCAGATATATTATGGATCAAATGTTAGATATTAATTTTTTAAATATCAGCAGTGATAAGATTTTTAGGTCTTAGAGCATGCAAATCCGTGTCAAAACATTTAAGATAAAAGAAAATTTGGTACAAAGACCCTCCTTATGTAATAAGAAAATGTCATTTTGAAAGGTGCTTATATATATATTAGTTTCCCAGGGCTACCTTAACAAAGTACTACAAACTGGGTGGCTTAAAACAGCAGATCTGTGTTGCCTCACAGTTCTGGAGGCCAGAAGTCTGAAGTCACAGTGTTGGCAGAGATACGCTACCTCTGAAGGCACCACGGAAGGGTCTGTTCCAAGTCTCTCTCCTAACTTCTGGTAGTCTCAGACATTCCATGGCTTGTAAATGTATCACTGGAGTCTTTTGTCTTCATACCATCTTCCTTCTGTGTGTATTTGTGTCCACATTTCCCCTTTTTATAAGGATACCAGTTGTAATGGATTAGAACCCACCCTAATTATTCCTTTTAACTTGATAACCTCTCTAAAGACCCTGTTTCCAAATAAGATTATATTCTGAGTCACTGGGAGTTAAGACTTCAACATATCTTTTTTGGGGGGACAAATTTCAGCCCATATCAGTGCTTCAGTTTGACAGTACACATCATACCAGGAAAACTCTTCTGTTGTTGATAGTGTCTAATCTCTTAAATCTCAGATTTTAAACAGGAAATGAGAGTTAAAGAATTGACTAGAAAAGTGATCATTCTACTAAGGTAATTGAAGTTTCCTGTTGCGTACAGATGCATACTAAGCCTTCTTTGGAGTGTAGGGAGTCAGGATAATGAGGTAGTTAGCAACTGTATTAAACAGTGAAGTAAGATGTTTCTGTTGGAAGAAGCTACAGTAAAGTTCAGAGATAGCAGACAGACCTGATAAGCAGTCCCTCTAACAATTGTGATAGAGGATTACTTTGGCATAGTGTTACTGTACAATACTAATCACTGAAAACATCAGGAAATGTTATCCTAACTCTAAAAATATTCACTAAAACTACAACATGAAAGCTTATCTGGCCATGGCAAGCTGCATTCCCAAATAGTTCCACTTCTATTTTCATCTGGTATGTATATTATGTATATTATAACAGATGAGATGTCTTAAGTAGCAGTGGGCTAGAGAACTGTATCTAACTTTAAGTAATGTGTAAGTGACAATAAGATACTTTTTATTTTTACTTAAAAAAGATCTTACAGGCCAAGCGCGGTGACTCATACCTGTAATCCCAGCACTTTGGGAGGCCAAGGCGGGTGGATCACCTGAGGTCAGGAGTTCACTACCAGCCTGACCAACATGGAGAAACCCCGTCTCTACTAAAAAATGTGTAATTAGCCAGGCGTGTTGGCACATGCCTGTAATCCCAGCTCCTTGGGAGGCTGAGGCAGGACAATCGCTTGAACCCAGGAGGTGGAGGTTGTGGTGAGCCAAGATCGCATCATTGCACTCCAGCCTAAGCAACAAGAGTGAAACTCTGTCTTAAATAAAAAAAAGAAAAGGAAAAGAAAAAAAAGAAAGATCTTATCTGATTCAGTGGTAAACATCTGTCCCAAGGTGAACAACTTTTTAATATTCTAGAAAATCATTTGAGATTTAGAAGCAATCTGTCCAAATAATTTGTTCAGAACTTGTCAAAATAGTAGAACACTACTTTTAAAGTTTTTACAGAATTTTCCCTGTGGATACAAAGGTTATTACAACAGAAAAGTTTTCTATTGTAATGTTTTTAGCCTATAATTACTTAAAAATCATTAAAATTCTGTGCATATGAACTTTGACTTTATATTTATAGGTAACATATTTTCCAACTTGCAATCAGATTTATATTGACTCCTTAATTACAGTTAATTAATTTACTGCATATACAGCAATTAAGAATTAGAAAAGTAATATAAAAGTTTAATCCAATTGGAGAAAACTTTAAGCAAGAGAGGGACGTATAAGTTGATGTCCTCAGTAATTACTAGATAATATAAGACTTTAGAAATTAAAGGTAGAAAATTTACTCTAAATATGAAACTTGTTTATTTAAAATCAATCTGTTGTGGTTTTTAAACACTTTTTATGAAATATTTCAAATATACAAAAAAGCGTAATAAATACCCATGAAACCATCACATAGATCTTCCACTTATATTTTGCCGTGTTTGCTTCATATTTTAGCTAGACATCCTGACATTCCAACCCTAAATATATCAGGATGCATTTCAACAAATGACATTTTGTGCATTTTCCTGTGTAGCCACAATGGTTGTATCTTGCCTAACAAATTTAGCAATAATTTTTTAATGTCAACTGCTATCCAATCTTATATTCACATCTCCCTTGCTCTTCTCAAAATGTCTTTTACAAGCTGGTTCACTTAAACTGGAAATCAATCAAGGTTCGTGCACTGCATTGGTTTGTTAGTCTTTTAAGTTTCTTTCAATCTAGAAGAGTTCTCTCCCCATATTTTTTTTTTCATGTCGTTGACTTTGTACAAACAGGGACAGTTGTCTTGTAAAATGTAATCATGCATTTAAAAAGCAAGTCTCTAGATTTCTAGTAATTCTCAGTAAGTGGTTCAGACCATCTTACCACTGGGAACAGATAGAAAAGTTGGACGAAAGTGTATATATTAAAACAAATTTGAAAGTATCAGAATGCTATCAGGACAGTAAAGAATTATGAAGTCCGGCTCACCTGAGGTCAGGAGTTTGAGGCCAGTATGGCCAACATGGTAAAACCCCGTCCCCACTAAAAATACAAAAAACTTAGCCGGGCATGGTGGTGTGTACCTATAATCCCAGCAAATCGGGAGGCTGAGGCAAGAGAATCACTTGAACCCGGGAGGTGGAGGTTACAGTGAGCCAAGATTGAGCCACTGCACTCCAGCCTGGGTAGCAGAGTGAGACTCCATCTCCAAAAAAAAGAAGAATTATGAGTCAAAATTTGGGAGAGGAATGAAGCCGAAATGTGCCTGGCACATGGGGCTGCTTTTCACCAAGAGGTATTGGTTGTTTCTAACATTTAATATTTTCAAGGAATTAATACATAAGAGTGAGGATTTTAGTAGAAAAATGGGAGCTGTGAAAAAATAACCAATTTTAAATTCTAGAACCAAATACAAGCAGTAAAATTAGGACATCAATGTGTGGAATTACTGATACATTGATGGAAAGAAAGTAAACTGAAATAGTACAGAAGAAAATATGATGTGAGAGGAAAAGCAACATACAAAAGATAGTTGTTGAGACATTTGTAGTAGTATGACAAATGTATATGTAATTAGGTCAAATATATGTGTAATTAGAATCCCTTGACAATTAAATAAAAATAAAAAATAAAAAAGAATCCCAAAAAGAGAAGAGAGAATGGAACAAAAGCAATAGTTGAAGAAAAATTTCTGAGAACTTTTCACAGGCCAAAGACTCAAGAGGCACTAAAAACCCCAAGCAAGAAAAATATAAAACAACGCCAATTTTCTTCATAATAAAATTACTTAACACCCGTACTGGAGTGTGACTCCATTGTTGATGTTCATTGACAACTTTTAAGCCCACCCCTTCCTGTTTCCCTCTGCCCTACCTCTGCGCAAGCTGATAAGAAACTCCAGGTGCTCCCTCCTTTGGTAGTAGCTGGAAGTTCAAAACATTCAAGCCTCAGCCTGCATGTGGGAACCTTCATCCCAGCCCTATCCCTCAACTACCACAAAAATCCCAAGCCAGTCTTCTTTCTCTATTTTCTCAGGCCATTTTTCGACCAGTTTAGGATGCGTGCATGCCTGCTTTCCCCAGTAAGACTCATTATGCATGTAATAAACATTTTCATACCTTCTGGATGTGTAGGACATCATCATAAGTAAATCTTGTGTTGGGGGGAAGATCCATTTCAACTCTGTAAGGTGACCACAGCACCACCAAACATAAAAATATTGAAAACTATCAGGAAGAATGGCATATTGAAAGGAACACTGTGAAGACATAACTGACTTCTCAGCAGAAACTGTGAAAGCCAAAAGGTAATGTAATTATTTTTTAATGTAATGAAAACAGGCCAGGTGTGGGGGCTCATGCCTGTAATCCTAACACTTTGGGAGGCCGAAGCAGGAGGATCACTTGAGCCCAGGAGTTAGAGACCAGCCTGGGTAACATGGCCAAAACCCATCTCTACAAAAAAATACAAAAACTAGCCAGGTGTGGTGCTGTGCTTTTGTCATCCTAGTTACTTCGGAGGCTGAGGTGAGAGGATTGCTTGGGCCTGGGAGGTCAAGGGTGCAGTGAGCCAAGATCATGCCACTGCACTCCAGCCTGAGCAAGAGAGTGAGACCCTATCTTAAAAAAAAATAAAAATAAAAAACCTGCCAAATTATAATTCCAGATCCAGAGAAAATATATTTCAGAAACGTAGGTAGAGATATTTTAAAACAAAAGGTGATGATATTTCAAAAGGATATCTGCACCCCCATGTTTATTGCAGCACTATTTATGATAGCAAAGATACGAAATCAACATAAATGTTTATTAACAGAGAGATAGACAGATAGAGGTGTACATATACACAAAGTAATATTATTCATCCACCAAAAAGGATAAGATCTTGTTATTTGCAGCAACATGGATAGAACTGGAGGTCATTATGTTAAGTGAAATAAGCTAGGCACAGAAAGACAAATTTCACATATTCTCACTCATATGTGGGGGCTAACAATGTTGATTTCATAGAGATAGAAAGTAGAAAGAGGCTGGGACAGGTGCATGGAAAGAGAATGAAGAGAGGTTAGTTAATGGGTACAAACATGTAAGATGTACAAACATAGAAGGAACAAGTTCTAATGTTCAATTGTAGAGTAGGGTGACTATATAATTAACAACAATGTATTGGATATTTCAGTATAGTTAGAAGACAGGACTTGAAATGTTTCCAACACATAGAAATGATAAATACTTAAGGTGATAGATGCCCTAAATCTGACTTGATCATTGCACATTCTAAGCATGTAATAAAATACTACATGTATCTCATAAATATGTACAAATATGTATCAATAAAACATTTAAAGACAAAAGGTGATATTTGACACTTGCAGTGTCACACTAAAGTAATATTAGATGTTTCAGTTCCTTTAAGGCAGTATTCCTCAACCAGGGAGATTTTCCCTCTCCTCACCCCAGTGGACATTTGACAGTATCTAGGGACATATTTGGTTGTCACAACTTCAGGTGGGGAGGTGGTGAAGAGAATGCTACTGGCATGTAGTGAGTAGAGGACAGCAACACTATATCCTACAATGCACAGGATAACCCTGAAAACAAAATAATTTTCCATTCCAAAGTGTTAATAATACTGAAGTTAAAAAACCCCTGCCCTCAAGAAGGGAAAACTTAGGTTCACACAAAATCATATATTCAAATGTTTTGTAGAAGCTCTAATCATAATCTCCAACACTTGCAAACAACACAAATGTCCTTCAATACTAATTGGAAAAGCAAGCTGTATTAGGTCTATAATGAAATGCTACTCAGCCTTAAAAAGAAATAAATTGTTGATATCTGCAGCAACTTGAATAAGTCTCAAAAGCACAAATCTGTTAATGATGGATAACAGATCAGTGGTTTCTAGGGTTTAAGGGTGTGACTTCAAATGAGTATTATGAGGTAGTGTTTTGAAATGATGGAATGGTTTGTGTCCTAACATTTGTGATACAGCATGAAACTGTGTGTAACATTTATAGAGCTGCAGAACTGTTTACACAAAAAGATCAATATTATTACACATTAATTTTTTAAGTAATCAAAATACTTTAAAACAACCCAATACAGGAAAATAAATTATATGGACCCAAAACAATGAAGTCAGATAATCTGGCTTCATCTAAAGATACAATTTGGGTTATTTTAGAGGAGTGGTTCCTAGCCAAGGTTATATGTAAAACACAAGGAAGTTTTTCAAATATAACTGCCTATGTCTTATCTAGTTCTGATTCACTAGGTCAAGGCTAGTCTTTTGGAGTATATATCTTTTAATATAGCTTCCTACATAATTATGATATAATACTAAGAATTGAGAATAACTGATCTGAACTTACAAATTACTATACACTTTCAGAATGTTATTTCTCTCAAATAAGCTTCTAGTAATAACTAGCAGATATTTCTAGGTTACATTCTCTGGAAGTCACTGGTTGTATTAGTCTGGGGGTTTAACTGCTATAACAAAGACACTCCAAATATGAGTTGTTAAACATGATAGATGTTTATTTCTTGTTCACATCATAGTACATTAAGGGTGAGTAGATGGCTTTGCTCCACAGTCGTTCAGGGACCTTAGCATCTATCGTGATGGCTTCAGCATTTTCCTTGGGCCTTGGCATTTTCCAGGCCTGAAAGTGGCATGTATCACTCTGCCCGCATTCCACAGGTGTTTAATGACATGTGCCCAACTTACTACAAAGGAAATTGGAAAATGTAGGCTGAATGTGATCCCAGAAAAACAAGGAAACTACCACAATGGAATATATCTATTCTATGTGCCAGTGAAGAGCAAATCCATGTGCTTTCACAATTAACTGAGTGAAGGAATATGGAATATTTACTTTAATACTTTTTAGAATTTAAAACTCATTTTTAGAAGACAATTCAAACAGCATAAAACAGTCAAGTTTTCTCTAAAGCATAACTGTGTTTTGATTTTCCTCTAGTTCAGTCTTGAGGAATCTCTCTGGGGAGTGACTATAAATTCTAGCCCTGCCCTGACAGAACTCCAGGGGAGGCGATCATGGAAGCTTACAATCTGCTTTTCATGGAACACTTTTTTTTTTTTTTTTTTAACATGAGAGCATTTTACTGGGTCAAGAAAGACACAGAAAGGATCAAGGGTCAGCGGTGGCGTTCACAGGGTTTGAAAATCTGGTTCCCTCCAGCCTAGAGGATTTAGAGACCAGGCTTTTCCAGGAAAAAGCCGAGAGACTACATGCGGTCACAGTGCTCCCAGACCAGGCGTGTGTGGAGCCGGAGAGGTGCTGATCTAGGATGATAAGATGTCAGGGAGATAGGTACAGAGATGGTGGGACTGATCAGGAAGGTGTATGTGTGCTGAGGGGTGGGGTGCAGGCCTAGATGGAGTCACATTGGCCTCAGGTGTCCCCAAGTCAGGCGGGTGTGAAGGGAAGGGGAGCCATCACTTGAGCCCAGGTCACAAAGTCGCCGGGCTGGCTGGGGAGTCAATGTGCATTTCTGGAGTGATTAGACACATACTCACCAAGATAGTGGTAGTGAAACTGGTCACGGGGGCTTGAGGGGACCTGGTGTATGTGGGAGGGGGTCTGCTGAGCCCAATGCCAAGGTCATCGTTCCGGACCCCCTCCCCGACACGGTCACAGGGAGAGCGAGTGAGAGAATCCTTGGGTCAGAAGACATGGGGAAGGGTTCTATGAGGTCAAGTGACCTCAGGTGTCCCCAGCCAAGACATGCATGTGTACATGGATCGTCTGCTATACTGGGATGACAAATTCCTAGGCTAGGGGAGGGGGGCGCTGAACAGTCCCTGAGACGACTAGAGTGGAAGCATCCGGTCAGAAGGGACATGTCTGTGTTTTAGGGGTAACCTGGATGTGGTCACGGTCGCGTGGAGTTGGGGGACCCTGGCCGGGAGGATCACGGTGATGGAGGCAGGTCATAAGCTGGGGGCCTCACCTGGATCAGAAACTGGGCTCCCGGGAGCTCGCCGGCCCCACGGCCCCTGGGTTATCATGACCTGGCCCCGCGAGCCCACAGAGGGCCTCGGGACACTTCTTTATCCTGGCAGACAGACTAATTACTAAGTGTCGGCCCATGGCCACGTGTCCCTCTCACAGGAAAGTTGTTTATAGTCGCAGAGACCCTTGTGGCCCTTGTCTGACCTGTGTCCGGTGTATTCCTGCCAAGTGAGCCACTCTCTAGGAGAACGCTGACCGGGAAAGAAGGTAGGTTTGGGCGTGTGGGTGGGGTGAGACACAAAGAGGCAGCTCCACAGAACACGTGATATACAGAGAGAGCGTCTTCCTGACAGATTCCTCTCAGAGCCAGCAGGAAGGAAGGAATCGTCTGGGCCATCCATGCTTAACCGGCAGGCGGGGAGCAAGAAAGAGAGTGAGGAACCCATGGGCCTAGGCCTTTATCGGGGTCCAGGCATTCCCAGGCCACTTTCCCATGGGGCATTCTCGTTGGTGGGTCGAAAGCCAGCAGGTAGGAGTTCCATGGAGGTAGGCTGTAACTGAGAAGGGGTCACTGTGGCAGATCGGTGCGGTCCATGCAGAGTGTGGGGGGTCAGTGGGGACAGTCAGGTAGGTTGTATCTAGCTGTCCCCTAGGGAGGTGGTCACCAGCAGGTGACTGTATAAGGTAGACATCTGGATCAACCACACTGACGAACAGGGAGGAGGTGGAGACCTGGAAACTGTGTCAAGGGTGACTAAGCCCTGCTTCTGGTATGAGGAAGTCCAATATATTCAAAATGATGCTCAGACAACATAATACTACACAAATTCACTACATGTGTAATCTTAAGAATACTTGAAAATATGTAAAAGAACTTAACTGAGTCCAAAATTCCCTTTTGCTAATATAAGTACACTCTAGCTTCATATGATGACACAACTTGGCAAGACTCTTTGACCCTTTCCCTTCTCATCCCCAGTAAGTGTCCTGTATTTGACCTCTAAAAACCCAGGATTTGGTCTTCCTGTGTATTCAAAGACTGGTGCCATAGCTATAAATCTCTTTTAAAAATCTTTCAGGCTTTAGAAGCCTCCCACCCCATTCATGCTTCTGATCACAAGGACCTGCTAACATTACCCAGATTGTTTCTCTTGTACCTGAGTGAATGATTTTGTTCTCCATGTTTTGTTCATCAGCTCTTCCTCTTCTCCAGAGTATTCAGTGAAGATCCAAACAAATGTGTTTCCTCTCCACCTCCCACACTGATAATAGTGTGAACTCGAAAAAAATCCACTCAGTGCACATTCATTACTACAGTATGTACAAATATTATCCCTAACCATAACATATGTACTCTAAGTCTTATCACATACAGTAAATTGGATGTGGGCAGTGGGATGGGTATCACAGAGCTACTCCAAGAAAATGGCACACACATGGAATACCCTTTATCTCATTCTTCACGCTTCACTTTAGTGCTACAAAAATGATTCTTTTACTTGTAGAGTAGTGGTGGCAGCAACATTTGTAGTGGGTTTGTGTGGGAAGGGTTAGTGGGTTTGTGAGGAGGAAACAGAATAATGGAAATTGTCTATGATTTACTAAGCATGAATTTATCACCATTTTCTTAGATAGACCTAAACATCAAATAAATGGAATAATCAATGCATTCAATCTGTTCCCGAAGGCTGTAACAGATCATGTTTGAATTTATTTGAAGGCAACTTTGGTTTCCAAGAGTAGATGACTTGCAGGGGATTTTATGCCTCCTTTCTGAGAACCTGAATAGAGCATCATAATTGGGTGATATTTTGGTCATTTTTGACAATCATTAGTAAAGGGATTACTCTGGCCACAAATATATCCAAGTCAGTGATTTCAGGAGTCAAAAGAGAAAATACTCCAAAAGACTACACCCCAGTCTTTGGCATGGGGTCAGTGTCAGAACTATAATATTCTGCCTTCTCAGTGACAGGATTTCATATTTATAAAACTGGCAAAGTCTACTTACATTAAGGATTGAAATATAAGCCACAGGGATCAGACAGTGTGTGGGTGAAGCAACGCAGAAAGGAGTAAGAAGGTACATGTGTAAACTGATAAAATTGATGTCAACTAGACAGTGGGTATATAATTTGCAAGCCTATATGTTACTGATTCTCTAAAATTCCCCCACAAGGTAAATTTTACATTCTTGAGACCTAGCAGAGCACTTTCCTCATGGTTGGTATCCAATACCAAGGGAAATAATCATAAAAGAGAAATTGGAGGGGTTGAAAGAAATTAGACATTAAACCATAGGACATATTGAAAAGAGACCTTGAAGGGATTGAAATGGCCAAGGTTGAAAGAAATGGGAATCTAAACAACACAGAGAAACATGGACCTCCCTCTGAACTATTTGGATTTGAGGACAGCTGAAAAAGCTGAAGAAACTTGTAAAGCAACGACAGTACACTTTACTTAAAGCAACAGCGTGCCATGACCAAGTATCTGAAAATAATATGAATTATGTTATCAATAATAATCCCAGAGTAAAAGTATGACTTTCCAAAAACAACTGCAGGAAACATTATACTTGTATTTGTGTTAGGCTCAATGGAGTTGGCAAATAGTTCTCATATTTCTTTTTCTTTTTTTGAGACAGAGTTTCACTCTTGTAGCCCAGGGTAGAGTGCAATGGCACGATCTCAACTCATTGCAACCTCCACCTCCCAGGTTCAAGCGATTCTCCTGCCTCAGCCTCCAGAGTAGCTGGGATTGCAGGTGCCTACCACCACACCCAGCTAACATTTTGCATTTTTAGTAGAGATGGAGGTTTCACCATGTTGGCCAAGCTGGTCTCAAACTCCTGACCTCAGGTGATCCACCAGCCTCAGCCTCCCAAAGTGCTGGGATTACAGGCATGAGCCACCGCACGTGGCTCATGTTTCAACAATTAGTTGTTAACCACAAAAAACTTTTCAGAAAGAAAGCAGAAACATAACATTTGAAAATAATTGTTTTCTCTGCCTTTTATGAATAGTCTCTGTTTCAGAGAGCAACAGTGTGTCATTGATTAAGTAATTTACCCTTTACAGCTGCCAAAAAAAATAGGGCTCAAATAAACTGACCAAACTGACATTTCAAACAGCTTTATTAAATTTTTCATTACAAGGATGCCCTCTCTCAGCACTCCTATTCAACATAGTATTGGAAGTTCTGGCCAGGGCAACCAGGCAAGGGTAACAAATAAAGGGCATTCAAACAGGAAGAGAGGAGGTCAAATTGTCTCTGCTTGCAGATGACATGATTCTATATTTAGAAAATCCCATCGTCTCAGCCCCAAAACTCCTTAAGCTGAGAAGCAACTCCAGCAAAGTCTCAGGATACGAAATCAGTGTGCAAATATCACAAGCATTCCTATACACTGACAATAGACAAGCACAGAGCCAAATCATGAATGAACTCCTATATGCAATTGCTACAAAGAGAATAAAATACCTAGGAATACACCTCACAAGGGATGTGAAGGACCTCTTCAAGGAGAACTACAAACCATCCCTCAAGGAAATAAGAGAGGACACAAACAAATGGAAAAACTTTCCATCCTCATGGATAGGAAGAATCAATATTGTGAAAATGGCCATACTGCTCAAAATAATTTATAGATTCAATGCTATTCCCATCAAACTATCATTGACATTCTTCACAGAATTAGAAGAAAAACTATTTTAAATTTTATATGGAACCAAAAAAGAGCCCATTTAGCCAAGACAATCCTAAGTAAAAAGAAGAAAACTGGAGACACCACGCTATTTGACTTTATATTATACTACAAGGCTGGATTATCCAAAACACCATGGTACATGGTACTGGTACCAAAACAGATGTATAGACCAATGGAACAGAACAGAGACCTCAGAAATAACACCACACATCTACAACCATCTGATCTTCGACAAACCTAACAAAAAGAAGCAATAGGGAAAGGATTCCCTATTTAATAAATGGTACTGGGAAAACTGGTTAGCCATATGCAGAAAACTGAAACTGGACCCCTTTCTTATGCCTCATTCCAAAATTGACTCAAGATGGATTAAAGACTTAAATGTAAAACCCCAAACCATAAAATCCCTAGAAGAAAACCTAGGCAATACCATTCAGGACATAGGCGTGGGCAAGGATTTCATGATGAAAACACCAACAGCAACTGCAACAAAAGCTAACATTGACAAATGGGATCTAATTAAGCTAAAGAGCTTCTGCACAGCAAAAGAAAGTATCATCAGAGTAAACAGGCAACCTACAGAATGGGAGAAAATTTTTGCAATCTACCCATTTGACAAAGGTCTAACATCCAGAATCTACAAGGAACTTAAATAAATTTACAAGAAAAAAACAACCCCATCAAACAGTGGGCAAAGGATATGAACAGACATTTCTCAAAAGAAGACATTTATGCAGCCAACAAACATGAAAAAAAAATGCTCAACATCACAGATCATTAGAGAAATGCAAATCAAAACCACAGTGAGATACCGTCTCACGCCAGTCAGAATGGGGATTATTAAAGTCAAGAAACAATAGACGCTGGCAAAGCTGTGGAGAAATAGGAACGTTTTTACGCTGTTGGTGGGAATGTAAATTAGCTTAACCATTGTGGAAGACAGAGTGGTGATTCCTCAATGATCTAGAACCAGAAATACCAGCAATTCCATTACTGGATATCTACCCAAAGGAATATGAATCATTCTACTATAAAGACACATGCACATGTATGTTTATTGCAGCACTATTTACAAGAGCAAAGACATGGAACTGACTCAAACGCCCATCAATGATAAACTGGATAAAGAAAATGTGGTATATATACACCATGGAATGCTCTTCAGCCATAAAAAGGAATGAAATCCTGTCCTTTGCAGGGACATGGTTAAAGCTGGAAGCCATCGTCCTCAGCAAACTAACACAAGAACAGAAAACCAAACACCACACGTTTTCACTCATAAGTGGGAGCTGAATAATGAGAACACATGCAAACAGGGAGGGGAACAACACACACTGGGGCCTGTCAGGGTATAGGGGAGGGAGAGCATTAGGACAAATACCTAATGCATGCAGGGCTTAAAACCTAGATAATGGGTTGATAGATGCAGCAAACCACCATGGCACATGTATACCTATGTAACAAACCTGCACGTTCTGCACATGTATCCCAGAACTTAAAGTAAAATAAAAAAATTAAAAAAAATTAATTTCAGTTATTGTGTTTTTTAACTTTAGAATTTTCATTTGGTCCTTTTTTATTTCACTATTGAGATTCTCTATTTATTAACTGACTATTACATATTTCCTTTTATCAAACAGTTTTCTTTAATTTCTTTGACAAATTTATGATACCTGCTTTAAAGACAGTCTCTGCTAAATCCAACATGTGAGTTCACTCAGAGTCAGTTTCTATTGACAGCTTTTCCCTCTGAGTTTAGGTTACATTTTCCAGTTTCTTTACATGTCTAACAATTTTTAGTTGAGAATTGAACACTTCAGGCTACTCTCAGCACACTGCCTATAGGGTAACCCTGCTCTGCAAGGCACAGTATTGAAAAAGGAAAAAAGAAAATTGAACACTTCAGATGATATTTTATAGAACATATTATAATAATTATCAATTGTTTTATTTTTTCTGAAGCCTTGTTGTTTGTTTATTTTGCTTGTTTGGTGTTTAATATCTTTTCTGAACTTAAACTGTAGAATCTGCCTTCACTCACCTCATTCCTAGTATGCAGCCACTGATGTCTCTGCTCCAATTTTTAATTCTTACCTTAACATTTCAGCCCAACTTTCTAAAGATTGCCCCTATCTCTGACTAGCTTAGTGATTGCCAATTAATTTGGCTGAGGTTGTGTTGAAACGGTTTGAGCGTATAAGGCTTCTACTCTCTGCTGACTGAACTGTGTGTGGTTAAAAAATATATTCGAAGTTGAAGCCAGCTTTCATGTTTCCCTTGGCTTTCATTTTTCCCCAGGATCTTTTGGGTCTCTCCCATGTGTTTAGTTTGGCCATCCACCAGGGAAGTATGGAGAGCTTATCTCAGCACTTCTATGGTTCTCTGACTTCCAGACTCTCCCCATTAAATATCTGGCTGTAATCATCATTCACCTCAAACCAAGACCTCAGCCTTGGGAACAAGCAAAGCTGGGATTTTTTTCCATCTATTACAAACCAAGTCCACCACTTATATCTGGAAAATCTGTAGGTTTTCACCTTCTTCTTTATCCTTTACAGGTGTTAGTCTTAATATATCTCCTGCACATCTAACTCCTTATTGGCATCTGCTTTCCAGAGGACTTAAACTGGCATGACACAGTTGGTGGCATAGTTAAATGGGCCATCAACTCTGCAGTTGTCACTTATAGGATGTCTAAACTAGAATGGATGACCCACATCATCATCATTTATAAAACTAGGATTGTGCTGGAGCCAACAGGTAGTGTCTGTCCAGGCCTATTGGCTGAAATCAAAGACACTTCTTAATGCTTTAAGGAACCCCAGGGTGAAGTTCCTCCTGTAGAAAGGAATGAGGCAATCATATGGGGGAGAATTCAATGGCCATTTGAATTTGGGCAGTTGTCACCAACCTGACGTGAGAAAGCTGGATTTGGAACTGAAGGAGGATCCACAGGGGATACCATCCTGGCAAAGAAAAATGTTTCTAAAAACCTTTCAGGACTTCCTGATTGTATTAAGAATTATATTCAGCAAGCTGTAACAGCGACTTGAATACAGTGGCTAAAAATACAATAGTTTATTCTCTTGCATAAAACAAGCTCACAGGTATACACACTACAATTGGTATGACAATTTCACAAAGTCACCAGGAATCTATGATCATCCCAGCTTTTTCCCCATCCACTCTTGTCATGTAACTTCTATCCTTTAGGTCATCCCACATCCCAAGGTGGATGCTGGAGCTCCAGCCATTATATCTGTATTCCATCTAGGAAAGAGAAAGAAAGAAAAGCAAAAAGCCCTCCAGTGAGTTAGCTCCTTTAAACAGCCTTCCCAAAGTTTGCACACACCACCTCCACTAAATCCCATTGGCCAGAACTTGATCACATTTCTATAACAAGGGAAGCCAGAAAATGTAGTCCTTTATCCTTAGAAGCAATGTGCCTAGCTAAAAATCAGGATTCTCTTATTAAACCGAATCACTTGCCACACATCCTTCAGTTAAAAAAAAAAAACCTACAATGATCTGGTTTAAGTTGAACAGTATGATCAGACTGAGAGAGAGAGAGAGAGAGAGAGAGAGAGAGAGAGGAATGTGGGCCATATGGGCCCCCTAGAAACAGGAGGGCTGATGGCATGGAGTCAACCATGACCTTTGGGTGCTATAGAAGAGCCCCACTCACTACCCTAGAGAACCTGAAAAGAACACAGATATGTCTCAATGAATGCAACTCTATGATTTTTTTTAAAGAGACAGTCTTCCTTTGTTGCCCAGGCTAGAGTGCAAAAAAGCAGTCATAGATCACTGCAGCCTCGAAATCCTGGACTCAAGCAATCCTCCTGCCTGAGCCTCCCAAGTAGCTGGGACAATGGGAATGTGCCACTATGCTCAGCTTGCTCAGCTAATTTTTTAAAAATATAGAGTCAGGGATCTTGCATGTTGCCCAGGCTGATCTTGAATTCCTAGCCTCAAGTGATCCTCCTGCCTCTGCCTCCCAAAGTTGTGGTATTACAGTTGTGAGACACTACACCTAGCCATCTCTATGATTCTTTTTTACATGTCATTGAATACCTTTTCTCCTTTTGACAAGAGAAATTGGAAAAGCCCAGCCATATCTGTTAACAGAATACAATCAAGCAAATTGGCTGTGAACATCTACTAATACAAACTCTGATTTGATAATAGACTCTAACACACACACACACACACACACACACACACACACACAAATACATACAGATGTTCTAGTGAGAATTATCTTGAGATCTAGAATTGAGTCTGTTAAACCACAATTGTACTTGCTTGAATACCCTGGCTTTATTTACCGAAGAGGAAGCCTTAACTGAAGACACAGGAAAGATTTTGGAAGAGTTTATTTTTTTATTTTTATTTTTTTAAAGAAAGAAAAAGAGAGAAAAGAAGAAAGAAAGAAAGAGTGAAAGAAAGAAAGAATGTAAGAGAGAAAGAAAGAGGAAGAAGAGTTTATTTTTTTAAGTAGATGGTCTCTGCTTTCTCTCTAATTATTCACAGAATGTGACTATATCATTGTTCTAGGTCAGAAGTCCCATAGCAATGACCCATGTAAATATAAATGCATATAAGTTTGGTGCAAAGGTAATTGCGACTTTGCAACGAATTTTAATGGCAAAACCGCGATTACTTTTGCACCAACTTAATATATAAGTGATAATAATTCATGTTACCGAGTTATAGATTATATCAAACACCTTTGTGAAAGGGAATCATTCTGCAAGAGAGATTACACACTTGGTTTTCCCCATTCTGGACAACAGCATCTTGCCTACAACTCTCAGTCAGGGGTCCCCATTTCAAGTATCTATCTGCCATAACAATGGAGGAAGCATTTCACCTGGAACTTCATGAAGACAACCTAGAAATTTACTGAGCATCATAAGTGTGTATCTTGTATAGTCAAAGCATGGTTATATACAATAACTAAAATATTAACATTTAATAAGCACATGTGCACCAAACACAGTTTCAAGGGCTTTATTTTTATTAGCTATTTTAATCTTCACAGCAACCCTATGAGAAAAGTTTTATTATCCCCATTTTATAGATTTAGAAATCAGTCACAGAGAAAAAAAACGTAACTGTGTAAGATCAAACAGCTTAGAAATGGATTTTTGACTTTACAAAATCTGTCCTCTTAATTACTATACATTAAATTGTGTGCAGCACTAACTATAATTAGTTGATTTTCTACATTCATTTAAAAATTTTTTTCTCTATGAATTGATGAATATCCTTAGCCAAGTGTGGCTGAGAAAATTGTCTTCATTTTGATTTTTTCTTAATTTACTTTGTTGTGTTATTCAAGTTGTGTGTCACACTGCCATCTTTTTTGGAGTCTGTGTTATGTTAGGCTACATGTAGTGGCTTTGTAGGTCAACTTAGCTAACTTGAAACAATGTTTCCCAGAATTTCCTTCCCTGTGTGGTTCTCTTTTGTGGTTAGCCACATGAGAATTTAGAAGCAAAGGTAATGTAGTAGCCATTATTCTCTGCAGCTCAGTGTAATGTGCCAGGCCATCCTGCAGGCTGTACATATTGCTGCAGACATGCTGCCTCACTTTGTTGATATGGGACGGCAGCTGGGCCCACAGATTCTTTAGCTCCTTCCTGACCTCCTTCAGCTTCTTTAAGTTCTGAGCCAGATGCATATGCAGCTCCATGACAAAAGATGTCAACTTCTGCAGGTCATGCACGTCACTGGAACTGGAGACGGTCAGTAATGGATGGTTTCCAGTTTGTCCTTGTGGGCTCCAGTTTGGCTTTGCTTTCTCCCACTTTATGTCCAACTTTTCTCTCTGACTTCTGGTGCTGCTACCTACAGTGACTTCATGCTCATCATTGTATGCAGAAATCACAAGTCTTTTTATGGCTATGATTTTATTTATTAGTTAGTAATGTATTTATTTTCGCGTTTTATTTTAGGTTCAAGGGGTACATTGCAGGTTTTTTACATGGGTAAATTGTATGTTGGGGGTTTGGCGTACAGATAATTTTGTCACCCAGGCAGTGGGAATAGTACCTGATCAGTAGTTTTTCAACCCTCACTCTCTTCCCACTCTCCACCCTCAAGGAGGTCCCGGTATCTATTGCTCCCTTCTTTGTGTACTCAATGGACAACAACTTTCTATATGGTTCCTCACCAGCTTCCACAACTCCATAAGATGTAATCCTTATCATAAATTCAAAATTCCATGTCACTTACAATATTTCTGCTTTCCTAATCGAACTTGACTGAACAAACCAATTCATAATACGATAACAAATAAACATTGAAACACAAGTGGCTTAATAATTGAAACAAGTGGCTTAAACAAAGGTTTGTTTTGAGCTCAGGATATAAGTTCAGTGTGGGCCAACAAGGTGAGCGTTGGAGGTAGCTTTGTTCCACATAGTGACACATGCTGATAGAGATGCTATCTTTTTTTTTTTTTTCCGAGACAGAGTCTTGATTTGTCACCCAGCTGACAGTGCAACCTCCGCTTCCTGGGTTCAAGCGATTCTCTTGCCTCAGCCTCCTGAGTAGCTGGGATTACAGGTGTGCTCCACTGTACCTGGCTAATTTTTTGTATTTTTAGTAGAGACAGGGTTTTGCCATATTGGCCAGGCTGGTCTTGAACTCCTGACCTCAACTGATCCACCCGCCTCAGCCTCCCAAAGTGCTGGGATTACAGGGGTGAGCCACGGTGCCAACACCAATATCTTAACATTTGAGCTTCATGATTGCTGAGGCAGGGAAAGAGAAGAACTAGGAGACTCTTAAGTGCTTTGGCTCGAAAGTGACAAATTTTACTTCTTCAAGCCCTTTGGCCACATGACCCCATCTATTTGTAAAGAGGCCTTGGAACTGTGGGGAAACACATGGATATTCAATGTGCACTAAATGTCTCTGCCACAGTCCACACTTCAGTTCACCAAATATCCCCTTGCTTCCATTCACCCTGTAGTAGATGCTATTGGTGCCCCTTTGATCACCAGGCAGGTGCACACATCTCCCAGCTGCTGTTAGTGTTGGCCAGTGGCTCACAGCTGCTTCCTCTTCTGGAAAGTTGCCTTTAGCTGAAGGGAAACCTCCTCCTGATGTAAAACATTCCCATGCACAGAATACCCTCCACCATTCCCCAAGGGAGGCCACCCAAAGTCCCATGTAATCTATTAAACTAGCTCATAATTCTGCATCTCTGGGCAATGCATGATAGTCTTCACCTTTGGACCAGTCCTGGTTCCTCTTGGTACAAAAGCCTAATGAAAACAACAAATGGTCTGGCCTCCCCTTCCAACACACACCTAACATATAATGGTGGAAATGAACACTGTCATTTGGAAAGGGAAAGGAGACACACAAGTTACTAAATGTAGCAGTTCCGAAACCCTGCTCTGTGTATGAGTGGAGGCCCCTATCCTGAGAGTGAAGAACATTCTGAATCAGGCCCTGATTTTCTCTCTGGAGGAAACTCTCTTGTTCATTGCCCTTGGTGGTCCCTGGCCTGCCCTCTAGCGGCTCTCCTTTTTCTATTCTGCTTCTTGCCATAACTATAGTAGTTACTGAAGAACATATATGCCCTCCTTGAGTCTATCTAGCGTTCTCTGCTGCCCTTAGAAGACTGGGGACCCAAAGATGGTTTGTTTCATTTTTTAAGAAAATATTTAATTGATTAAATAAAGGTTGTATATACTCAAGGTTCTTGGATGGTTTTAAGGCCTGAATAGTTTTGGCTTATTTTATTTAATTTGTTATTGCCCAGACTTGTAGCTTCTCTAGCAGTATGACATTCTTTTTTATTTATTTATTTTTTTTGAGACAAGGTCTCACTCTCTCACCCAGACTGGAGTGCAGTGGTTCGATCTTGGCTCGCTGCAACCTCCAACTCCCAGGCTCAACTGATTCTCCTGCTTCAGCCTCCTGAGTAGGTGGGATTACAGGCGCGCACCACTACTGCCTGGCTCATTTTGTATTTTTAGTAGAGACAGAGTTTCTCCATGTTAGCCAGGCTCATCTTGAACTCGTGACCTCAAATGATTCACCCTCCTTGGCCTTCCAAAGTGCTGGGATTACAGCCATGAGCCTCTGCTCCTAGCCACAAGACTCTTAAAAACTTATTAGACTTATCAATGGGTAAACTGATTAATAAAATATGGTACATCTATGTAACGAAATATTATTTATCCATAAAAAGGAATGAAGCAGGGACACATGCTACAATGTAGATGACCCTCAACAACATTATGCTGAATGATTATGCTAAATGACAGAAGACAAACACGAAAGACCATGTATTATATGATACCATTTATATGAAATATCCAAAATAGGCAAATCCATAGAGACAGAAAGCAGACGAGTTTCCAGGGGTTAGCAGGAGTGGGGAATGAGAAGTGAGTGCTAATTAGGTATGATGTGTCTTTTGGGGGTGATGAAAATGTTCTGGAATTCCTGATATTGGTTGTACAACTTTGTGATTGTACTAAAACCACTAAAATTGACACTTTAAAAATAAACTTAATAAAGCCTTATTAGACTTCTTAAAATATGATTGTAGTCAATGCCATGTAACACCCACACCCATAGTTCTTTCGAGGACATAATTAGCAGACCTGGCACATTTTTGCTGTTTTGTAAATCCCACATCTTTCTCTCCCTATTGATTTAATAATGAAGGAATCTAGAAGAGGCAGACAAGGCCGTCATCTTAATTACATTTTTGTTTCCTGAGTAATTTTATACAAGTGAGAGATTTTATTGAGAGAGCTACACCCTTAATCTGACCTTTACCTTACAGCACTTTTGACAAAATGGTTTCAGTGAAGTATAATTGCAATACAGTAAACTGCATATATTTAAAGTGTACAGTTTGATAAATTTTAACATACCATTATCACACTCAATATAATGAACATATCCGTCACTCCCTTTGTAACTTTTCTTTCCACCCCCTCTATCCCCTCCCCTAGGCTATCACTAATGTATTCTCCCTATACATTAGTTTAACTTGTCCATAATTTGTAGAACTGGAATTATATACAGTATGTACCCTTTGTTCTGGCTTCATTCATTCAGCATAACTCTGATTGGAATAGCTGGCTCATATGACAGGTGTATGGTTAACTTTTAAAGAAACTGCCTAAGTATTTTCCAAGTCATTGTACCTTTTGATAGTCCTACCAGCAGGGAATGAGAATTTTAGTTTCTCCATATTTTCCCAACACCTGGTATATATAACCAGTATTTTAAATTTCAGCCATTCTCATAGGTATGTAGTAATATCACATTATGGTTTTAATTTGAATTTCCCTAATGATGTTGAGCATCTTTTTTTGTTCTTATTTGTCATCCATATATCTACTTTTATGAACTGTCTCTTCCAAATTTTGGCTTATTTATTTTCTTATGATTAGTTTTGAAGTTCTTCATATATGCTGGACATGTAATTTACAAATATTTTGCCTCCACCTGTGGCTTGTCTTTTAGTTCTGCTAACATCATCATTTGAGGAGCATACCTTTTTCATTTTGATGAAGTTCATTTCACATTATTTTCCTCTTTTATAGATTGTGCTTTTGGTGTCATATCTAAGAAATCTTTGCTTAGTCCAAGATTACAAAGATCTTCATGTATGTTTTCTTCTAGACATGGATCGAAGTGCTCTTTTTATTGGCATATTGATGTTTGATTGTTACAGTATCATTTGTTGAAAATATTATCTTTTTCCCATTATATTGCCTTGGCATCTTTGTCAGAAATTAATTGACCTTATAGCATGGGTCTATTTCTGGACTTTCTTCTGTTTCATTGATCTGTCTACCTTTATGCCAACACCACATTATCTTCATTGATGTAGCTTTTTAATAAATCTTGAAGTCAGGGAGTGCTATTTCTCCAATTTTCTTTTTCAAAGTGGTTTTTGCTGTTCTAGCTCTTTGCATTTCAATATTCGTTTTAGAATTTGTCTGCTAATTCCCATGACAAAAGCCTACCGAGATTTTTATTTGGACTGAGTTGAACGTAAAGTTCAGTTCAGGGAAACTTGACATCTTAAAAATATTGAGTCTTCTGATCCATGAAATTTAATTTCTCTCATTATTTTAATGTTTTTAGTATATAGATCTTGCACAGCTTTTGCCAGATTTATCCACAAATCTCTCATATTTTAATGCTATTGCAAATTTCATTATTTTAAAAATTTCAATTCTGATTGCTTGTACAGTAAATAGTATATAGAACTTATTAGTTCTAAAAACTTTTTTTTTTTGTAAATTCTACTGGATTTGAATTTTATTTAATAGATAGAATCTCACCATGTTGCCCAGGCTGGTCTCAAACTCCTGGCCTCAAGTGATCCTCCTTCCTTGGCCTCCAAAAGTGCTGGGATTACAGGCATGAGCCATGGCACCCAGCCTGGATTTTCTATATAGACTATCATGCCATCTTTGAATAGGCAGTTTTATTTTTTTTCTTCCTAATCTGAATACATTTTATTTTCTCTTCTTGCCTGATTTCACTGACTAGAACTTCCAGTAAAATATTGAATAGAAGTGGCAAGAGCAGACATCCTTAGGAAAAAAGTGTTCTATCTTCACCATTAAGTATGATATTAACTGCAGTTCTTTTGAAATGTTCTTTAATGGTTTGAGGAAGTTTCCTTCTAGTCTTAGTTTGTAGAAAACTTTGATCAGGAATAGATGTTGAATTTTTGTCAAATGTTTTTTCTGCATCTATCAAGATGATCATATTGTTTTTCTTTTTTGATCTGTTAGTGTGATAAATTACTTTGATTAAAATGTGAATGTTAAAACTACTTTGTTTTCCTAGAATAAACTCTACCTGGTTGTAATGCATTATACTTTTTATGTTATGTATTGCTTGATTTAATTTACTAGAATTTAAAGAATTTTTACATCTATGTTCAAGGGGGAAATCAGGCTGTAGTTTTCTTTTTTTGTAGTCTTTGTCTGTTTTTGCTATCAGAGTAATTCTGGCCTCAGAGACTACATAGGAACATATTCCCTCCTCTTCAATTTTCTGTAAGATTTTATGAGAATTGGTATGATTTCTTCCTTAAATGTTAGGAACATGAATAGACTTCCCTAGTGAATTCACTAGAGAAGTCAAGTGGACCTGGGGTTTTCTTTGTGGAAAGGCTTTTAATTATATATGTTGACTCTTAAATGCTTAAGCCTAGGAATAATATATCATGCTTTTCACAGCCAGAACCAGCCATACGGTTCTATCTAATTGCAAGAGGGCCAGAAAATGTAGAGAAGCTCATAGATATTTGGTGGTCAGTAAATGTCTATGCCATATGGTGTTTCTGAAAATGTATAGAAAATTATGTCTACATGAGTAATTGTACAAAAAGTAAAGTTTTTAGATGTAGCAACTATATTACTAGGCTAGTTTATCTCCTGCAACATTCAACAAAAATCCCATTGCTTTTATTGTACAACCCTGGAAATAAAATCTCATTCTCTGTGCTGTGGCTCTGTTCTCTGTTCTATAGAAACTCAGTTTTCTCCTCTTATGCTTTCTGCTCCACATTTGTGAAGGAGAGGATTTTATCCAAGTTAGGCTTTGGCAGGAAAAAAATAATTTCTAGATTGGATCCAAGGTGAAAATGGTTCCTCAGTGTTATAGAAACCCAAATACCATGATTCTTACTGTATTACACTATAAATATTCCAGTGTCTGCACAGCTTCTCTTGGCTACAGAATCATTTAAATATTTCATGTCTGCCAATATTTGAACTACAACCCCCCCAAAGTTTTGATTTTATTAATATTTTCATATTATTAACACTAGGTAATTAGGCATGTCAGATAAGTTTGTTCATAAATTAAGAACTTATTAGAAGTTATATTATTCAGGGCACACACTAAGATGCTGTGACAGAGACGCACTGTAGATTGGCTGATTCAGGGTACATGTTTTTTTTCTCAGATCACAGTCCAGAAATGTGCAGTCCAGACTAGTAAAGCCACTCTGCAATCCTCAATATGCTTCCATTTCATGGTTCAAGATGGCTGCCCAATTTTCATCTCCCAGCCAAGATTAAAGGGAGAGGCTCAGGATAGCATGTGAACCTTCCATTGTCAAGCAACAACTTGGAAGTAGCATACATTATTTCCACTTACATTCAGTGACCAGAACTTAGTATTATGACTATATCAAATTGCAAGGGAGGGTGAAATATCCTAAGCTGGGAATTCATGTGCCTAGCTAAAGCTCAGGAGTTGTATTACTAAAGAAAGAGAGACTGGTTATTGGTGAAACGTGAGAAGGATTTCAGGAGTACGCAATGTTGACAGGAAGACAGAAGAAAAGGTTTGGAAGCAAGCAAAAGAGGAGCAGCTTTGAGTGGGCAGGAGTGGAGCACTGGGAAATAGGCATTATAGGAACAGTCAGGGTGCTGCTATTGGAATTTTAAAAAGTGCAACCATTTTGTCACTTATTCTGTCTCTTCTTCTAATTCAAGGTCCAGATGGCCAGAAACTGCCTGCCTTACATTATATCGGGGAAATAAAGAAGAATCAGGTGGATGCCACTTCCTGAAACTCTTGAGCTTTCATAGTTGGATGGGGAGACATCTGGATTTCCCATTCCACCAGACTTTTCACAATAGGGAAAGGTAGCTCCCCAGAAAGAAATTGCGGTACCATTTGGTCTTGGCTATCACAAAACACAAACAGACCACATCAACCACTTAAAATATTTGCTAGAATATTGATTTCATTATTTGATTCATTTGGCCATTCCAAAAACAAGGAAGATTGTGACTATTATAAAAATGAAGTCACCATCATACCTCATAGTGCTAGGCCTTCGGTTTTACTGATGTTTTCTTTGTAATATTTCTTGTACCTGTACCTTCTTTCCCATTCTTTGTATGTTTTTCAAGCCTTCTCATCTGTTGTCTGAACTATTCCTCCTTGACTGGGATGCTTGGGGTTCAAGTAAGGGAAAAGCCTAACTCAACTGATGCAAATAGTAATGACATTTTTTACCACCTATATGAAGGAGTCGAGAACCCCAAGTAGGCTCCAGGCACCATGGGTACGGGCTCTGGTTCTATTTCTCTTGTTGTTCTCTTCATTTTCCTCATCTCCCTATGTTGACTCCAGTCTCAGTCTGGTTGTGAAATGGCTGTTGCATTCCAGGCATACATTCATGCATAATATCAGTGGAAAAAGAGGGACTTTCTCTTGTCTGTATGATTATTTTCAAAGTATAGTGGATGCTAAAATGTGCCACCTGTATTTCTCTTTAGGATTGAAGGACTTATTCTTTCAGCTGCTGGAGGTGTTTTTAGCAGAGAGCCTGCAGTTGTCAGTCTTTTTTGGAAATGCCCTTTGCTGAAGATACTTGCCTGCTGAAATTCACTTTCCCTTCCTGGGAGCAGCCAGTATCCAATAACTGTCACCAGTATATAAAGGTCCAGCCTCCTCACCCCAGCTCAGAATGACTCTGCAGAACCATCTTTAGAGTTGTTTGTTGGGCTGGCTGAGGCCTTCACTGAAGCTACATCACAGCTGAAATTCTCTCACCCACTTCTGCTGTCTTCTCTTTTCTCCCACAGGCATCAGTCTCAAATGAATTCCTTCATGAAATTCCCTCACGCTTATTGTCTTCTCAGAGTCTGTTTCTCAGAGAACCTGATATGCAACAAGAAGTGAAAAAAAATCTTTCACAGATCTCCCCTTACATCTCAGTGTACCACATGCACACTCCTAATTTGATTCTTGGTAGGGAGAACACGACTGTCACGATGACTTACACCAAGTACAATTTTCCCCCTAAAGCTGGGAATGGGGTCAAGCTCCTCTAATTCTTGTAGAACAAGGAGAGGAACTGATCAAACTGGGGCTCTGCTCGCAGTGAAAAAGCAGGCAATGAATGTTGGGTTGACAACCAACATTGTCTGAGGCATCAACTTCCTGCTTCAAGATATTCCTTCTTCTTGCTCATTGCAACCACTGCGGTGGTCATCTTCCCCCAGAGACTGTTTTATACGTATCACTTTTGCCAGGCTGAAGTGCAGTCATGCAATTTCGGCTCACTGCAACCTCCTCCTGAGTTCAAGCAATTCTCCTGCCTCAGCCTTCCGAGTAGCTGGGACTACAAGCACTTGCCACCACAATCAGCTAATTTTTGTGTTCTTAGTAGAGACGGGGTTTCACCATGTTAGCCAGAATGGTCTTGATCTCTTGACCTCATGATCCGCCCACCTCAGCCTCCCAAAGTTCTGGGATTACAGGCGTGAGCCACCATGCCTGGCCTATTCAAATCACTTTTATGTTTTAAAAAGATCTCCGTGGATAACCACGATCATATTATACATAATTTCAATCTTTTTTATTTTATTTTTGATCCAACCCACACAGAGAAACAACGCATGCTCATCAGTCACAAGGGCTTGTTGCTTATTATTTCAATATAGAATGGATCTTAGAAAAGCAGAAAAGGAGAAGGGCATCCCAGGTACGACAGTACAAATCAGGCCTTCCAGAAGTATGTGTTTTGGACAACCCAGGAAGCTGTATTACATTCTCCTGGAGAATCACTCACCTATAGGTTCTATGCTTCTGAATCAAGTAGATTTTAGCCTTATCAACAAAGATCCAGGAAACTTAGCTCCAATTTTTCTTTCCAGCTTGCTCTCCCACTATCCCCCTACATGACCATTCTGCTCTATCTTACATTGCTCTCTCTGCTTTCATTCTTAAAACACTGCCTGAAGCCTCATCACCTCCATACTAGCTTTTCTGAGCCCTGCAGCCCACTTTAACTTCTCATTGACCATACCACCCATAGTGTCAGCCAACAGATGTTCGGCATTCACAACATCCTTCAAAACCACTAAGACGTCATATGTAGATATTTTTTCGTGTATTCCTGGCCTTTTCTCTAATCACACTTCAGTGCAGTCAAGTGATTCCTGGATGTGACCACACTAAAATTGCCACAAAGACACAGAAGCTCAATCATTTTAAGAATGCTGAACAAACAGAAAACTACTCAGTCACTTCTCATACACACACAAAAATAAACAGACATGTCTTACTCTATTAGGACTGCTATAACAAAATACCATAAACTGGATAGTTTATAAACAACAGAAATTTATTTTTCACAGTTCCGGAAGCAGGGAAGTCCAGGATCAAGGCACCAGCAGATTCTGTGTCAGGTGAGGGCCCACTTCCTGGTTCATAGATGGCAACTTCTTGCTACATTCTCAGATGGTGAAAGAAGCAAGGGTTCTTTTTCAGGGTCTCTTTTATAAGGCCACTAATTTCATTCATGAGGGCTCCACTCTCATTATCTATATTACCTACAAAAGCCTTCGTCCCTTAATACCATCACCTTAAGGGTTAGGGTTTCAACATATGAATTTGGGGAAACAGAAACATTCAGATCACAGCAACAGAAAATGTTGAATTCTTAAACGCCAATGATCTCTGGTAAATTCTTGAAGCATTCTACGTATGAGAAACTGGAGTGAAGAAACCCTGTGATAACTCTTGGTATTCCCTAAGTGACTTTGCACATTGTCAACACATGTTTGATGAATTAAAGTGAATCATCATTCACTATGCTTTGAGTATCATTTTTTTTTAGTGAGAAATATCTTATCAAATAAGCATTAAGAGGTTACACAGTTAGATGCATTAAAGTGTTAATTCAAGTTTTCCTATGGGAAAGTTTTAAAAACTTGTCCCAGCAATAGGAATTTATTAATTTACTGAAAAAAGTGTTTTTGAGTACCCATTATGTGCTCTTTGCAATAGTGCTATAAATACTGTGATGAGCAAATCAGACACTGTTCGTGTGTCAAAGAGATTATAGTCTATCTGGGAATACAGATATTATTCAAATAATTTACATAAATAGACAAATGCTATGATAGTTCCAAACAAGTTGTACAAATAGATGCATGCTATAAAGCAAATGTTTCAGTTATCTATTGCTGCCTCATAATGAATCATCTCAAAATTTTATTGGCTCAAAACAACAACTATTATTTCTTATTATATCTCACAGGTCAAAGGGTTAACTTGGCTCAGCTGGGCATTTCTCACTTAGGGTCTTTCATGTAGCTGCAGTGACTGGTGTTGAAGTAACCTTGAAGGCTTCCTCACTCTCATGTCAGCAGTTGATGCTAGCTGTTGACTGGAATCTCAATTACCCCTCCATGTAGCTTCCTCCCAGTGTGGTTGCTGGCTTCCAATAGTCAGCATCTAAAAAAAAAAAAAGACCAGGCCAAAGCTGCATTACCTTTTATGACCTAGCTTTAGAAGTCACGCAGTGTCATTTCTGACATAGACACATAGCCGCCTTAACTTAAGAGGAAGGAATATGGAGTTTCTTCCACAGGAGGAGTGTCAATGTCACACTGTAAGAAGAAGATAATTGATGGAAGGTATTGTTACAGCCATCTTGGAAAATACTCAGCACATAAGACAGGTAGACAAACTTATCTACTAGGGAGTCAGGGAGAACTTCCCTAAAGAATAGTCACTTAAGATAAGATCTGAAAATATGGAGATGTTACCTAGAATAAGGAGTAAAAAATGCCAGCAGATGGAATATTACGTGTAAAAACCCTGAGGCTGAAAGGAACTGAACACAGACTGAAAGAAGTGTGGCCACACTATAGAGTCAGGGGAAGCGTGGAGGACAGAGTTAAAGATGGATAAGTAGACAGGGTCCAGATCAAACAGAGCCTTATTGGCTATCATCAGAATCCTGTTATTTAGTCTGTAGTACCCATAATTCATCAAAGAGTTTTAAGCTAGTGAGTGTCAGTTTGTTCTTACTACAGCAAGTAGAGAATAAACTGAGGTTGCAGGAGGGACAGGAGTGGATGCAAGGGACTACATACAAGGCTGTTGTTGGGAGCCCAGTTGACAAGTGATGAGATCTATTACTGGCTAAGTGGGTGGCAATAAAGATGGAGAGACATGGCTGGATTCAAGCACCATAAACAGGAAAATCGACAGCACTTAGGGATGGGTTGGGTAGGGTGGGTCATGGTGGAAGAAAAGTGTCAAGGATAAACAGTGGTGCCAGCTATAGAGACACAGAAGACAATTACGTTGCAGAGTAGAGGTCCTGAATTTATTCAGTATACATAGATTTGGAGATGCATTTGAACAATCAAAAGAAGATACATAGAGTTAAGAATACAGGCGAGAACCTAACAATACAGATTTATGGGATCTCAGTGTTTAGCTGACAATTAAAGCTATAAGTATGGATAAGATCATCTTGGGAGAGAGTATAGAGATTGTCACGAAATCCAACATTCAATGGTTGCCCAGAAACAGATGGATGGACTGAGAAGCACCCACAAATGTTGGAGGCAGGATAATATTATGTCCTGGAAGCTAAAGGTTGTTAGTGCTACTAAAAGTGATAAGTGGTTATTAGTGTTGAATGCTTCTGAGAGGTGTGCAAAGATGAGGACTAAAATATTTCTGTAGGTGCCAATAACATGCAGGTCATGACAGCAAGAGTATTTCAGAGGAGTAATGTGGGCAGACATCAGATTGGAGTAGGATATTGGAGGTAGAAGGTTTAGGCAACATTTTTGAAGGGAAGAAAGTTGTAGGAAACTATATAATATGACCACGATGCAATGGCATCCATTTGAGAATAAGATATGCCAAACACTGGATTTTATATACCAGATCATACACTCAAGGGACACATCACTACATGTTCTCCTTTTGAGAGAAGGGAACATGAGGCAAACGGGGAAAGTGCTTATAACTTATGCGTTCCAGATGACCACAGATTGAATCCACTCCAACAGAGAGAGAAAAGAACCAGAGCAGGAAAGCAGGAAAAGGTTCAAACAGCTGCATGAAAAGCATTACTGTAGAACCCCAATGCTGATAGCTCAGAATCTGCATTTAGCGTGGACATGTTCAACTCTTGTGGGTCTTTGTGCAAGTCTTGTAACATTTCCATGCATTGACTTTTCTTTGGCTATTTACCATGGTCAGAGAAAGGCTGATCCTTGGAAAGCACTTGGAACAAAAAGTCCAACAGGATTTGACTGAATGAAACATTTGATTAGTTATCACTAACAGAATGATGCAACCCAGGAAGGACTATTAACTCATTGTTTCTAAACTTTGCTTTTTTTTTTTTTTTTGTACTTGGCTCTATCCCTAAGAGCTCTTGCCAAACAGCAGGGTTTCAGCATGTGCTTTGGCCTCCCTGAGGACCTCACAATGAGGCAGAAACTCTCAGAATCCAGGAGAGGTCTTTAGGAAAAGAAGATGAAAGGGCATGGGCACAACCACAGGGAGAGGCAGCTTATAGTGAGTATGCACATAGAGACAGTGGGGAGGACAGAGGACAGAGTCCAACAGGGGATGTACATTAGCTGCTCTTGCGGCTGGAAACCCTTCTCTAGCCTCCAGGACAAATTTTCCAGTCTAAGTCTTGGCAGTGATGCTGACCTTTGGGCTGCTTACAAGAGAGTAAATGAAAGCTTTCCCTCTCTTCCAACACATCCTTCTTTGACTTGAAACATGTGACAAGGCTGTTACCTCCAGCAGATGCTTGCTGGATGAATCAGCATTCTAAAAGACTGAGGCCCCAGGATGTGCCAAAGCATCAACAGAATCAGTAAGAATTAAGAAGCAAGTAGGGAGAGACAGTTCAATGAATGCAGCCTTCTGCAAGTGGGGAGTTGCATCATCTTCAAAGTAGGCAGCCCAAAAATCTTATTGGGGATAAAGACTAAAAGGTTCAGAACTACCTCTGCAGGACCCTGAGCAGACTCAACTGGGCCTAGAAATGGTTCTTGTTTGGAGGAATCAATATCATAATAGTTGGATGGAAGGATTATCTCTGAGGGTAGTCTCTATATATTAAAAAGTCCCAGTTCATACCAGTTATTTTCCTTTTCAAACGCATAGCCTCGGGGATACAAATTGATTGTTTCCTCATTACCACATGAAAGCATTCCTGCCTCAGAAGTGTCTTGGCCTCCTTTCTCTCTGTTGCTGTGTTAGGCAGGGAGGGTAGTGTCACAAACTCCATTACAACCCACAGTGAGGGTTTTAAGGTTTTGGAGCTCAATCCTCATAGGAAAAAGATTGAGCCTTAAAATGTAACTGATGTGTTCTCATTACGTTCCATTTTTCAGTCTGCTTCTAGTCCTGGGTCATGTTTCCTTGAGTATATTCCCTCAGGTTTTATCTGGCAAAAAATAAAAGCCTTTCCCCCTTGGGATTCGGATGTCCCCTATCAAGATCCAGAAGCTGATGTTTGCTATGGCTTCCTTCACTGCCCTATGTTCTAGTTGTATATCTTCTTTTTCCTTTCTTCCTTTTTTCACCAATGTCCCCAAGAATCTTATCCACTGCAGTGACTTCAGCTTTTACCTCTATGCAACCATTTCAAATTTATACTCTCTCACCTATCCTGCTGAATTCCAAATTATCTTACCTCTAGATATCTGTACATTGTTTTTTCACTTGCATTATAATACTAACATGTTTAAACTCAATTCTCTCCACACTGGCTCCTCACCTGTATCCAGTCTAAGACCAATCAAAGAAGCAGAATCAGTAGGGGATATGAATTGCATACAGGCAATATGGATTTGTTACAGGAATTGCCTTTATGCAATCGTGAGAATTGGATAAACAGTCTCTGTATGGTTATTATCCCTGAGTCAGGTGATGGAGCTTTAAGTCCATGGGGCAGGCAGTAGTGAAAGAAAGACAGAGGTAAATTGGGGAGATCAAGAACAGGTTGTAACCAACAAGCACAAGCTAGAACCCCTTGAGGAAGAACTGGAATACATGTTAGTTCTTATTGCCTCTGACCTTGGTGATAAGGGCATCTAGCAGAAGTGGGACTTTTTGTCGTAGAGCTAAATACACATACCTTGCCTAAGAGTCAAGAAACCAAAAGGCAATCAGGGGAAAAGTGGAGCATTTGCAGGTCCAGCTGTTATCTCAGACCAATGAAGCAAGTTAGCAGATTGACAACAACATGTGAGAGCTGAAATAATGGCCACTGTTTCTCTTCCAGCCTTCAAATCTCCCAAGAATCTCCTATGTGGCCAACTCTAATGGGAAACAAGCAGGAAAGTGAATTCTGGGAAATGTAGCTCAGCCTAAGTAAGTTGATAACATTACGAAGCCATTAAGATCTACCCCTAGACAACTTGGCATCCATATATATCTCCTTAATCTCTCAATAAAGATAATACCAAAGGCATACTTCTGCCTAATGTGATACGACTATCTCTCATACAACTGAAAAAAAGAATGCTAACCCTTTCCCCAAGTTCTTTTTTTGTCCTTGGGTGATATTTATTATTTTCCAAGCTGCTTCACATATATCCTTTTATATATTGTAACTTAAGTACTGAGATATAAACTATTATTAAGACAACTTGTGTTAGATGATAAGGGGGCATGAAAGGGAAGAAAACAAAAGTATCTGGTTAATATATAAAAACATATTTATATTACAATAAAGAGGAAATACTCAAACTCTTACAGTCCTTGTTTCTGCAATGGTCACATGGTCATAGCTAATTATCAATCACTACCTTTTCTCCATATTCTATCTATTGCTATTTTTTTGTCCTCAGCAAGCACCTCAGCTGGTCATAGTTGTTTGCTTAGTGGAGTGACACAAAACTTCATTCTTGAAAGCTGTGAGGTATTAGCAGTACTAGTGCTGCCTGAATTGAATTGTTATAGTTTTTTGTTGACTTTAATCTAGGACATGGAGGTATTAAGAGGCAATCTTGAAGATTTCTTGCATTCCATTTATGCTCGTCACTCCTATTGTGTTGCTACTAGCCACACAGTTTTTCCCTGATAGAATTGAAGACCCTATCCAGACAGTAACCTCATTTTCTGCCTGTTCATTCAATGGCATAAGGTATCCAGAGGGGCCAGACGGCAGTCTCAACTGCCATTTCAGTGGAATTAATGTTGGGTCCCTTTTAAAAGTATTCCTTTCTTGGAACTATGACCTCTAGACTAGCAGAGGCTGCAATATAGGGATGGGAAGCAATATTATGCTAATGGATCAGTAGAGGTAATAGTGAGTGCTGCTGCTCCTATATTCACTTTTGGGTTTTTGGATCTATGAATATTGACTGTGAGAGAAACAGCACCATATAGCGGACTCTGACTCAAAGCGTTCCTGGAAGACATTGCCCAGCCCTGCAAGGTGTTTTCAAAAGGCCATAACAGTATTTCCAAAGGGCTTCTCTGTTTCTATCAAGCCAGCTGCTTCAGGATGATAGAGCACATGGCATGACCAGTAAAGTCCATGAACATGGGCCCATTGCCATGTTTCATTTGCTGTGATGTGAGTTCCTTGTTTGGAAGCAGTGCTCTGTCTAGTATCATGGTAGTAGATAAGGTAAGTCCATGGATGGTCGTTTTGGCAGAAGCTTTGTGGACACAGAGGGCAAATCCATATCCAGCATAAGTATCCATTCAAGTACCCAGGTAGACTACTCAAAATCCTGTCCACTGTTCACCCACTGTGAGGATGAATTTCCCCTCATTCCTGTCCTTCAAGGTTGTGATAGAGTAGGGCTGTAGATGCTACCACTATATACTTTCATGCAGTGTCTTCGTGTCATGCAGCATCACCTGTAAACCAAACCTGACGTTTTTCTTCCTCAGTTAATTTTGGGAACTCCCCACCAGACCATTGGTATGGGTTGGAAAAGTGAAAGTATATAGCAGAAGTAGGGGCCATGAGCATCTGGACTCCTTCCTCATGTAACTTACTTGTCCCTTCCAGGTCTGATCAAGCCTGATCACATATACACCTCTGCCATTTGATGATAGAGTGCTGCTATGCACACCCAACTTTGTGGCTTGTCCAGTTGAACCACCTCAAGCTCATAATGAACAGCTCAGCTTCCATGGTAAGTTGGTGGCTCATGGTTAAGCATTCCAGTCTCTACAAAGGCTCAGTAGCAAGGCAAAAGTGGTTTCTGAAAAAGAGAGAAGTTATCTGCAGAGTATGGCAGGGGTTAGCTCCAAAATTCTAAGGCTTCAGTTTTGTGCCACTTTTAGGGGCTTGCCAAATACTTCAAAATGAATCCTTATCTGTCACTGACATATGACCCAGGAGCTCCTGGGTCATATGTCCCAAGTAGCAGAGCAGTTTGCACAGCAGCCTAGACAAAAGCCTTCTCTTATTCTGGGCTCCAGTCAAAACTAGCATTTCTTAGATCACATTCATACATACAATGGCCAACCAAAGCGGAAAATAAGAGACATTCCCTCAATCAGCTTCTGTCTTAAAATTACCTAAGCAAGCATCTTATTAGCCTGCCTAGGACCTGTGCCAACCCCTCTAATTACAATGCCTTGGGAGTAAAGTTCTACTACTGACCCAGCCTCATTCATGCAACCACACCTAGTACTAGAGTTTGAGGTATCTGTGGTTATTAGGCCCCCTCCAAAACCATATTAGTTCCCCAAATGACGTTCTGGGAAAATAAATCAATGTCTACCCTAGAAGCATTAAGCTCTTTATGGCCTTCACTCTCTTCATTCATCAATATAGCATATCTTCCCATTTAATTAAGTCTTTTCTCTGTGGCTCTTAGTTATAGTTTTTAGAATATGTGTGTATGTACATGTGGCATATCATACATTTGTTTTACAGCTTAAACCTTTATTATCTAGTTATTTGGGGTACATATGAAAGCTATCAATCTTCATACATTTTTAATTTATATACTTTACTGAACTCTCTGTGGCAGGCAGAATTCTGAGATGGCCCCCATGACCATTACTTCCTGATGCTACTCTCATGATTATGTTAGGTTGTATTGCAAGAGAAGATTTCCAGATGTAATTAAGTTTACTAGTCTTGACCCTAAGGTAGACAAATTTCTGAGTGGGCCTAACTTAGTCACATGAGTCCTTCTAAAGTGAAGCCTTCTCTAGCCGGTGGCAGAAGAAAAAGTCAGAGGGAGATTCAAAGTATGAGAGAGATTTGATGCAAGGGGGGTTTTCTGTTGCTAACAGGGAAGGACCTGCAGGGCAAAGGGACCTAGGAGTGGTATCTATTTGCTGACAGTAGTCCCTGACCGGTATTCATTAAGAAAACAGAACTTCATTCCTACAACTGCAAAGACCTAGCAGGCTAGAACTTGCGCTGTATTTGATGTTTGCTATATGCATTATGTGAAAGACTAAATCCACTATAACTGTTCTACTCAGAGTTGGTGCCAGAGGCCTCACATTCCTCTAGGGTCTTTGCTTTTGTCTCCCTGCTTGACTTTGGGATTCCTTAATACTCCTCCTCAGGGAGAATCTGTATCTTGCTGCTCTTTCAGCTGGAATTCACTGTCGTTATGCTGGAGCCCTGTTGGTGTGGTGGTAGGGTGTGGGGACAAAAAATGTTCTATAATATGATGATAAAATCTCAGCCTTTTATTGAGCCTGTGTTGCTGGGCTATGACCTTCACAGATATTTCTTAGTTTTTTAAAACTTCCCCTCTTACGAGAGACAGGAAGGCTAAGAAGGCTGAAGTATGGGAAATGCCCTTCTCCTAGGTGGGATAAGTCTCTGATAAAGCAATTCTCCTTGTAGAGTAGTCCTTTTTTTATGGGGAAGTCTCTGGGACTATTTCAAATGATTAGATTAATCTTCCCCTCCCACTGCCAGAACAGGAAGGGGCTTTCTTGGACCTTCATCATGAAAACACGGCAGGGTTCTTGGAGGTGAAGCCCACAACAGTGTGGGGGGCCCAGCTATGACTTCAGTTCCCGTGGGTCTTTCAATGTCATATTAGTTGACACTCAGCCTCCAGCAAATTTTCCAAACTGCCATTACGTTTATGGTTCTAGCATGTCTTCTGCTCCAGGTAAACAGAGCTTGACTGTGACTCTCTGGACTTCCTTGTCTTTCCAGATGATGATGGGTGGCAATTTGCTCTGAAAACTCAGTTCTCGGTTGAGTCAGAGAAAAGACATTGATTTTCAGTGTGTCCAGATTTTTCTTGTTATAAGGGCAGGAATGATGGCTTCCAAGCACATTCAGGTGAAACAGAAAATTGTTAACTTTATTTTTTATTTCTGCATTCTTATATTTCTCAATTCTCTTTATGACCTTCTATTCCTACTTTAAGAAAGAATTTTTCATGAATCTTTTCTTGAAAGAACAAAATAGATATTCTCTAAAATTGCTTTTCATTTTTGTAGTTTATTTTCATAATAGAGATCTGTTTTGCTTTGAACCTTTAGCAAAAATATTCTCTTTTTCTAGTGCTGTGGAATTTTTTCAACCCCAAGAGCTTGTGTTGTTTTATTCTGAATATTTACCCTAGAAACAAAAATCTGTTTAAGCCAAAGGATTGTAAACAGACACTATTCTTAGACTGTCTTTATCTTCTTTGATCTTGACCTTGAGCATTCTCACTTTAACCCCCTCAGAGCTAGATTTTTTATTTTTTATTTTAAGTTCTGGGATACATGTGTAGAACATGCAGGTTTGTTACATAGGTATACATGTGCCATGGTGGTTTGCTGCACCTATGGCACATGTATACCTATGTAACAAACCTAGGTTTTTAAGCCCTGCATGCACTAGGTATTTGTCCTAATGCTCTCCCTCCCCTAGCCCTCCACCCAACAACAGACCCCAGTGTGTGATGTTCCCCTCCCTGGGTCCATGTGTTCTCAGAGCTAGATTTTTAATAGATATGTATGAGCACAATCAGCAGCCCAATGCACCCTACTCATCTGGCGTTCATTTCACATGATTCCAAAAGACTCAGGTAAAATCATCTTGCCCTTTTAGGCCTGAGTTCTTGAAAAGTCTGATACATTCTTTAGTGTGTATAGATGTATTATGTGAAAGACTAAATCCACAATAACTGTGCTACTCACAATGTGGTCCCTGGACTGGTGCTGCTCTCTGAACTGTTTTGTACTGGTCTACAATGAGGTAAGTACAGAAATGGAGAGTATGACCTTAGAAACTGTGATAACAATTTGATAAAATAATTTTACATCTGCCGGGCATGATGGCTCATGCCTGTAATCCCAGCACTTTGGGAGGCCGAGGCGGGTGGATCACCTGAGCCCAGGAGTTCGCGACCAGCCTGGCCAACATGGTGAAACCCTGTCTCTACTAAAAATAGAAAAAGAGTTGGGCGTGGTGATGTACACTTGTAATCCCAGCTTCTCAGGAGGCTGAGGCAGGAGAATCGCTTGAAACCAGGAGGTGGAGGTTGCAGTGAGCCAAGATCATGCCATTGCACTCCAGCTTGGGTGACAGAGTGAGACTCCATCTCAAAAAAAAAAAAATAATAATAATAATAATAATTTTACATCTGTGGAATCTAATAATGGAACCTTGAGCTTTTGCTTTGTAGCTTTGTATGTCTTTGACTTGTGTTCTCTTTTATTTTTCTAGTGAGTCATCTTTACTGATTTTACCTAAGCATGGATCAATGATGGATTGAACTTTTTTTTTTAAATAGTCCTTTACCACAGGTAATTTGAGAAGCACTGTCTTAGAATGAAGCACTCCTAAATATCTCCTTGACTTTTCCTCTGCTGGCAACCCATTTCCCAAGGTACAGTGAACCACATTTCCCCTTAAACTTCCATTTCTTTAGTGTGAAAGGATGCAGAAAGAAAATAACTGGTTTTATTAGGGAAGCAGAAGTAGAGTAGGAGAGCCAGACTAATGCCATTTTAAGTTAACCTCCATCTTGAGACTAACAAGGCACATTTCTTGCCAGTCATGACCCGTGGTCAGAAGACGTTTACATTTAAGGAAACAGCTTAGTGATATCTGCAAGGACACATTCCTACAACAACAGAGTGTCCATATGTCCCAATATCCATAACAATGTATGCTTCCAACTTCATTATAGTTATGCTTTGATGTACTTATGCCAATTATGATGTATTTATTTATATATGCTTTGATGTATTTATAGTTATGCTTTGATGTATTTATGCCAATTATGATGTATTTATGATGTATTTATCCTTGGCATCCTAAGTGTCAAGGATAGCTTTATTTAAATCAGCAAAATAATAAATTTGTCATACTTTCAGCCCACCCACATGTAGACATAACTTAGCTTTTACATAGATAAGACCCCTAAATAAGAAAAACTTAAAACAAAGACTAGGCATTCCTCTTCTTGATTTCTGAGGACACACTAATCTGTAACTGAGTAGCTTTTAATAAACTGTCTCTTCTCACTGTACTTTGAGACTTGCCTTTAACTCTTTCCTGCTCAAGATTCAAGAACCCATTCTTGGGGATCCCTTTTCTGGCAACAGCTTGAGAGGGCTGGGAGAATGAGGAGGCATGGGAAAATGGGAGGGGCATAAGGAGGCTTTGATTCCTTCTCAGAAAATACCTCTCTTGCATTACATAGATGGCTGCTAGGGTCTCTTTCAATGATATCTCTGAGTCGACAAGCTCAAGGAAAAAAGTGTGTGTTGGGGGGTGACTCCTGAGAATCCTTTTCCCTCCTTCCTTCTCTCCTGGGGCTCATTCTGCTCTGACTCAGGGGACAAGTCTGTTTTGTTGACTACCGCACTGCAGAGAGTGGAAAGATACCTCCCTCCTCCTGCCAGACTTTGATGTCTGTGTTCTCTTCTTCTCACCTCTGGTACTTTGCCCAGTACTCAGGAATGCTTCAGATGACAAGACAGACACTGTCTGCATGCACCTGAGGTGCTTTGGAATCTTAGCTTACAGGCAAATAGACTGTACTGTCATAGGTTGTACTGTGAAGCCACTACTGGCAACCCCTACTCTGTATCCATGTGATTGTTTTTTAAAAAGAAAACATTTTCAATCATTTATTTAATTTAAATAAGAAATATCATCACGTGCTTACACATTTAAACAGTACAAAGGATAGTATAGTAATAATTATTTCTCCTACTCTGACTTCCGGATACCCTGATATAGTATCATGCCTTCCCCATATCACAAATGTTAGCAAGATATGTGTATTATTTTGCTTGTTATTTTATTAAACAAAATATCTGAGAGTACCTTTCCTATTGATTCATATGCATCTTGTTCATTCTTTTCAATGGCCACATAGAATTCTGTCACATAGGTATGCATAGTTCATAAAATGATTCCCCATTAATGGATATTTATATTTACAAAAATGTCACCAACCTTTTGTTACTATGAGCAATGACTAAAAAACACCATATATGCACTTCTTTGCACAGATGAGCCTGATGGAGTGGGGAGACTATTTGGCTTTCTAAGGATTCTTAGATTCTTCATGTGTGATTGGTTTTTGAGATCTAACATAGGACATCATATTTATCCTTGCTGTCTTTTAATGTTTCAAGTCAATACAGCATGCCTGCCTAGAGAGATGTTTGGAACCTGTTTCTTGCTGTCCTATCTTCATGTCTATACCAAAAAATCTTTTTCTAGTTCATAAATAGTAATATCAAGCAGGATAAGAATGATGTCATAGCTCTGTGGCACTCCCTTAGTGACTACTCTTTGTTTTCATCAACTCATTAACCCATAAGTTATTTGACAGATTACAAATTTATTTAACTGTCTGAGTGTCTTCCAAGATATTGTGGGATAAATTGACAATCCCTTCCTCCAGCTTCCCTCTACCCTCATCTCTTATACTAGAGAGAAACCTGGAATGAAAATAAGAAGAAAAAGAAAAGTGCCATTGGAATTTTCTCTATAGCGTAGTAAAGAGAGCAAGAGACTAACTTTTTTTCTTACTCCAGACTCTTATTTTAGTTTTTCTCGTTCATATTAGTTCTTCCCAGGGTTTATATCGAATACTTCAAGCTTGTCAAGGAAAAATAATGGTTTCCCAATATTATATCTAATTGTGTGCCCTGTTACTCTAACCTATGTGATTTATATACCTCGCACATTTTGAAAACAATGGCATTCCTTTTAGTATTCCCACTAGGTAATAATACCACCTTGTTCTCTCCTCTTTATCTTTGTTAGGTAAAAATGAAAGTTATTTTGATTTATTAATACAGGAGGCAACTGAACTTAGATCTATCCTTCAAGATATCCTTGCACAATGAAAACAACAAATGTTAATTTGCTCTATAAACATTATATTGAGATGTTTCTTCATGCCTTTTATTTTTGTTTATTTTTATTTTTAATGGACACATTGTAAATGTACATATTTATGAAACCCCATTGCTACAAAAAAAATTAGCTGGCCATGGTGGCACATGCCTGTAGTCCTAGCTACTCAGGAAGCTGAGGCAGGAGAATCACTTGAACACAGGTGTCCAAGGCTGCAATGAAAACAAATTCAAATTCAGAGTAAGACCCTATAAAATGAAAAAGAAAGAAAAAAAAGGCAGTTTTTTATTCTTTCTTTGAGAAGGAGCCTAGCTCTGTTACCCAGGCTGGAGTGCAGTGGCACCATCTTGGCTCACTACAACCTCCGCCTTCCAGGTTCAAGCGATTCTCCTGCCTCAGCCTCCTGAGTAGCTGGGACTACAGGTGTGCGCCACCACTCGCAGCTGATTTTTGTATTTTTAGTAGAGATGGGGTTTCACCATATTGGTCAGGCTGGTCTCAAACTCCTGACCTTAAGTGATCTACGTGCCTTAGCCTCCCAAGGTGCTGGGATTACAGGCATGAGCCACTGCACCCGGTCTTAAGTCAGTATTTAGTGTGACCATCGCCTCATCCATTTCTGATTTATTTCTTTGTGGTGAGGACATTCAAATGCCAGAGAGCAACTCAACGGTAAGTGTAGTGTTTCTTGTAATTCAGCCAGAATCAGTGGATAGGAGAGAGCTAGAATTTCCTTCTCAGCACAGTAATAGAATGTATACTGGTCATGGTTAAGACACATTGCTTCAGAGGTGACATAGGAAAGGAAGGCTGCTGGCCAGGCTAACCTGGACCTGGAATTTGTGGTGCACATTAATTCTTGTTTATGAACCTAAAAAAGTAGTTCTCTACTGGGGGCATTTTTCCCCTGGGGGACATTTGTCAATGTCTATAGACATTTTTTGGTTGTCACAACTGGGGAATGGGGAATTGCTACTGATATCTGTTGCATAGAGGCCATCAATGCCTCTCTCAATGTGCAAGGCAGTCCTCCTCCCCAAGAAAGAATGATCTATCCCAAATATCAATACTGCCCAAAATGAGAAACTCTGGTCTAGAATTTTTATCCTATACTAAAACTTATACCACGGAGCTTAGGGGATTGGGGAGAGACAAAAATATGCATCTGGTCAAACTCCAGGTCACATCTCTAAAGTTCTGATTTCATTAGTGTGAGGCAGAGCCTGGATGTGGTATTTTCATGAAGCTCCCCTGGTGACCCACATATACAAGGTTGAGAATAACTCCTTGGAGAGTCTGGTCTGATGGAGGCCACAGAAGAGCCTGATCTCCCCATTTTCCTGTGACTGAGGGATTATTTAAGGGTTGTTGGTTCCCCGAAGAGGTAGCAGCAATGGAGAAACCCACAGGGGATGGAGCGAAGTCCCCCCAATTGCTAGAGAGGGTAAGATGGAAGTTCAAATTTGGGGCTTTTGTGAGAATTGGGAAACAGAACTCCTTCTGGATAAACAAATTCAAACTTGGTGAGTGCTCCCAGGGCTCGTAGCCTAGCTATCAGAACAGACTACTGTGGCAGAGAGAAAGATGTCCTTCTACAGTGGATGTGGCCCCTGCCAAGATACAAAGCTCCCTGAACCCAGAGGTGTCTGGATTTTCCCTCCTGCTTGCCCCTTCCTCTGGATGCCTTTGTACAGTGCCCAATCTGCACAACCTAATGCAGCAACTCCACTAAAATTTGCCTTAGCTAAGACCTTCCTGAGACAGCAAAGGGGCAACCTACTGCCTCACTGATTGAACAAGGACAAAAACAACCAAAACAACAAACAAACAAACAAAACCATGACAGGCTTTCTCAAATGCCTCAAAGAAACCCAGACCCGTCCTGAGGGCAGCCTAGAAACCCTATCCTGATGCCAGGATCCAGCGATGCCAAGCCACAGGGTGGAGGCTCCAGTCTGGTCATGGTATCTTTGGGGTGGTTGAGAACAACCTAGGAAATGAGGAGATCTGGCTGCAGGAACCTACAGCTGGATCCCCAAGGCTGCGGGTGAGACAGAGAACTTTCTGTGCCCTGTGCTTTCCCATCAGCTGATCCTGGAAGGAGAACCTCAAGGCCCATCCTAAACCGCAGCACAGCAGGCACACATCAGTCCAGTCCTTGATTTATTCCCTTGCAAAAGAGAAACAAACTAACAACAACAACAAAAAAACTGTAGTATGGACTTTGACATCGGCAGAACTAACACACCTAAGTTCCAGTCCCTGCTCTGCCAGTAACGGGAGTGAACCTGAGCAAGTTTCTAAGCGTCAGTTTCTTCTTAGAGAAAGTGTACACAGTAATAGCGAACTTCAAACCAGAGAACGTGGCCGTAGTAACAGGCCGCAGTGGGCCACTCTGAATTCCCTCGGTTGCCCCTTCTGTTTCCGTGTGACTCACGCAGCTTTCTGCACAGATGGTATCCTTCTAGACGTTTGGGATGTTCAAGGCGGTTGAGCCACCCGTGTGTGTGTATTCTGGGTGAGGGGGCGCTCAAATTGGAGCAAAGAAAGATACTCCAGGATATTTCGCTCTGCTGGGGCATGTCTCCAGCGCTCTCTGGCTAGAAAAAGCGCTGGCACAAAAGGAGGAGATGGGTGGGTCAGAGCCCCGAACCGCGCAGTTTTCCAGGGGGGCGGAGAAAGGAGGGCAGGCCCCAGGCGGGAAGGAAGGAGGGAAAGAGGCGAGAGGAGGAGTTTTCCAGCCCGGCCTTCGCCCGCCCGCTAACACGCAGTCCCTGGTCTCTTTGGTCTCCTCCCGCCCCTTGGAAGCGCGCTGCGCTGCCGTGGCGAGCTGCTCACCCACTCGCTATGGGGAGCCCCGCACACCAGCCCGCGCTGCTGCTGCTGCCACCTCTGCTGCTGCTGCTGCTGCTGCGCGTTCCGCCCAGCCGCAGCTTCCCAGGTAGGATTGGAGGCGTGGCTGCCTCCTCAGCTGGGCACACCAAAGAACCCCGGAGTCGCCACTGGGACCCTTCGCTCGGGATAGAGGGAGGTGCCGGGGGCGCCCTTTGTTTGCGCAGAACTCGTCTTTCGCAGCCTGAGGGAGGGGGTGATGCGGCGCGGGGATGGCGTCTGGGCACGCGCCGGGGAGAACTGACTGTCCCATCTCCAGGCGCGGGGCGCCCTCGCGGCGACTGGAGCCCGAGCACTTCTGCGTCCGGGCTTGCAGAGTTCCAGTCAAACTCTTTTCGGTGTAGGAGGCTACAGAGAGAAAGTCTGGCCGCAGACTAGTTTGCTACTTTCTCACACCCAGAACTTTGCCTCTCACTTGGTTGCTCACCTCCAGGGACTGGGAGGCTGGCAGCTTGTCGTGGAAGGAGCCTCTATACCCTCCCACTAGACGTCCCAGGCTACCCCCCGCCGAGGCCGCAGGGCACGAGCCACGCTAAAGCGACTTTTGTGGAAGGCACGGGCTGGGCCTCTCCTGAATCTCCTACCCACCCCCCTGCTGGGGATTCCGAGAAAGTCTGCGCCTCTTAGGAAGAGTTGCCAGCTGAGAGTGATGACATGTGGCGTGCACTTGATTAGCCCCAGGGAAAGAGGGATACTCGAGCAAGGCTCTGCTGGGCAGAAGGTGCGGCTTATTGCTGGAGGATGTGGTCTCCGGCATCTAAGGGTGCCCTGGTGTTTCTTGAGGGCTGTCCTGGTGTGAGCAAAATTCTCTTTGGAGATGCACTTTAAAAAGCTCCAGCTGGCCGGGCGCGGTGGCTCACGCCTATAATCCCAGCACTTTGGGAAGCCGAGGTGGGTGGATCACGAGGTCAAGAGATCGAGACCATCCTGGTCAACATGGTGAAACCCCGTCTCTACTAAAAACACAAAAATTAGCTGGGCATGGTGGCGCACGCCTGTAGTCCCAGCTACTCGGGAGGCTGAGGTAGAATTGCTTGAACCTAGGAGGCGGAGGTTGCGGTGAGCCGAGATCGCGCCATTGCACTCCAGCCTGGGTAACAAGAGGGAAACTCCTTCAAAAAAAAAAAAAAAAAAAAAAATGCTCCAGCTAACTTCCTCACCTTGGAGTCTTAGGTTAACGAAGAGCTTCAGGGGAGTAGGGCAATGTGCCATGCACTCTTGTTGCCTCGGAATGGAGAGGAAATCCATGGATGCGTTTTAATTTAGTGTTAATGGGAAAGTGGGTGACGTGCGCTATAGGGTGTGGAAATATTTGGCTTTGCGTTCAACACTGTGGGTAGTTTAAATCTGGGGTATGAGAAATAAAACTACTGAGTTCTGGTAGAAGGATAGAGGATGCCCATCTTTCTACCAGTGTGCTTGGGAGATGTAGGGATGGCTGCGGGAAATTATCTGCACACACCTAAGTGAATGAATAAAACAAATTTGTAAATTAATAAACAGGAACATTTGTGTTTTGAGCTGACTCTTAAGTTTTCGGGTGCTTTGTAGGAACTGATTCAGGGTAAGGTGGAAAGGAAACTATCCTTACTGCCAGGCAACAGTCATTCCCATGTGTTAATAGCTCCTCCCCCACCTCCTTTAGCAGGAATCAGGTAAAAATGGACCTAGAGGGAAAGAGGAAGTCATTAAGTGCCCCAGAAGCAGCTTTCTGGGAGCAGGGAAAAAAGGTGAGAAGCTAGAGGCAGCTTTTCTGCACTGAATTGGGAGGTGCCTGTGAGCTTCCTGGGAACCTCAACTTCTAGTTGAGCCTTTCTCAAGCAGGGGGCCCCTACTCCTTCCCTGCCGTCCCCTCATCTTCCACCTTTATATAGTTTGCTACCAGGGCCCAGCCACAGAATCACGACTTTGTCAGTTTGGGCACTCACTACTATTCATCTTTTGGGACCTGTCCCTGGCTTTCCTGGCTCCCTCTCAACTTGGAGTCACCATGTTCCTGCTTGTCACCACCTCCACTGACTCCTAACCTGCCCTCTGGCTCTGCTCAGACCACAAGTGAGCTGAAGCTGATTGGAACTGCTTGATAAACACTCCTCTTGAGCCTATTTTGGCACAGCTCAATGGGGTCTCTTGGGAAGTGTGCTCCGCTGAGGTTGTGAAATCCAGAGGAGGGGATTTCAGTCCAAGAGGTTTTGGGAGGCTGGGGAGGGGAAACTCTCTAGGCTCTGGGGTCCAAAAGCAAATCACATAGGCTGAGTTCGCCCTAAGTGCTGGGTGACAAATTTTAAAGATAATTTCCGAGACACTCTCAGCAAGTGGACATCACATCTCCAGTAACACAGAAGGTAAAGGCCTTGAATCTGGAACATCTGAAAGAAGATGGAGATCTAGGGCCCCATCAGCAAGTCGATTATGTCACCATCTGCACGTGAATAGCAAATCTGTCAGAGTGAGACTAAATCAGTCTTATTCCCACTCCTAGAACATCTCTGGAGTTCTTCCATCTTAGAATTTAATGCAGCTTTTCTGGCTTTCTGATCTATTTTTTGCAGCCTAGTAAAGATACAGTGTCTATAAAAACTCACATGAAGCGTATGGAAAATTTGTAGAAAAGTTGTTTGTGTTTGACTGTGTGTGTATGCTTATAACATGAGAATTTTGATTCTGTTCTTTTCTGTTCTTAAAATAATTCTTAAAGCTGCATTTGCATGTGAGATTTTGGAGGTTCACTCTGCCTCTTTCTGCAAACAAGGCTGAAGATGGAGAATGAGCACCATGGCCTCTAAGAAAGGCTTCGTGAATCTTCTTACATCTGGAGAAAACCGGTAAAGTAGTGTGGTTTTACTAGTCAGGAAAACCAAGTAAGATTTGCTAAAAGCCAAACCAGACTACATCAGCTGAAGCAGTCTTCTGAAATACCACATTTGGAGATAAGTACTAGTAATCGAGCACCTGGCTCAGATTATATAATTAAGGTCTCATCAGGAGCAGGCTAGGAATTTCTATTTAGATATAAAACATGTAATCAGTTGACAAAAGTACTCTGCAATGAAAAGGAAATATGCTGGGGAGAACAGGTCATTTTCCTCTGGCATTTTCTTCATTGGTATGTTTGTTAGTTACTACTCATTTCACACATTTGGGAGCTGAATGAGACACCAGAAACCATTGTTAAAGCAGCCTCTTCAGATCTTCTCACCTCATCAGTCTTTGTACAATAACCAAAGTTCTGCTTTTCTCTTTTAGATTATTGCTGTAACATTCTCACTTTTGGTCTCTCTAATTCTAGCTCATTTTACATTCTCAGTGTAGATAATGGTCTTTTAAGTCCATTGACTTTAGTATTGTTTTTTTATCACATCACTCCCCTACTCAAAAACTTAGAGCAGCAGCTCCCTGTTCTCTCTCAAGTAGAAAGTTCTCAGTTGTTTTTAGGGGGCTACACAGCTTGCTTCTAGCCTAATTTTCCAGTCTTTCTGCCATGGCTTCCTAAAATCCTATCCTTAAAGAACTTGAGTCACATTTTCCTTCTTGGCAGATGCTACTTTCTGCATCTGGAATCCTTCCCCCGGGCTATTTGTCTAAATTCTGCCCATCATCCAGCAACACCCCCACTTTGATGAGACCTTTTCTTGATTACTCCAATCGGAAACCATCTGCCTTCCTTTTAACACCCATGGACTGACCCACTTATGTCTCTCTTATATTTATCACATATATTACATACATGATAATGCTGTACATTATCGTAATTTATGCGCTCTTCTTCTCCTTGTATATTCTGAGCCCTTGAAAGGAGGGGCTGTGCTATGTCTTACCCTTATTTGTATTTCCCACAGTGCCTAGCAGAGTACTTTGTGCCAAATGGATATTTGTGCTTAATAAATTAACAGTGCCTGTAACTCCAGTGATGGGCCATTGGACAGGAAAGGAGCTGTGGGAAACGTGCACAGGTACACAGGGCTTTGTGCCACCATGAATCTACGTACATAGAAACGATGGCTTACTGGCTGCAGAAGTTCCTTTTAAATCTACGAACACTCTCTGTTTAAGCAATAACCTTCTCTGTTGGGGGCTGTAAGATGAGAGACTAACTGTAGCCACAAGCCGGAGTTTGCATTTATTATTTTTGTTGGCCACCTTGCTCTGTGCCTTTCCAAAGTGGTTGAATGGTTTCTTTAGTAAATGCAAATATGTGTGCTACATCAATTCCCCTTTCAGAGAACACAACTGAAATTGGTAATTGAAAGTGAAGAGAGAATTTGAACAGAAGAAGGTTTAGTTTTGCCAGGCTATAGCATAGTATGAAATTTGTTACAGGCAAGTTATGATTAATGCCCAGGTTAAAGATTCACTTCCAAAATAGCGGTGTGAATAATAACCTCTCCCAAGTTCCAATTCATAGGGAGTTTCTCAAACCAGCTCCTCAGTTCTTGCCTGTGTGATGTCTTAACTGCTAACTTTTATGGGCCATTTGTTTTCGGAGGGTGGTCTTTTAAGCCTGCATCTTTGTCTGAGAAATTTGGGTTTAGTTCTGAAATAGAATCAGTTTCTACCTTTTTAAATAAAACCTGGGATCTGCCCAGAGACTTATTTTTAAAGTTAACACTGAATGATGAAGTATTTATGTGCTTGGGAGATCACAATGAAGAAGGTATGTGATTTCTTCTCTCTTGTAGCTTTCTGTCTTATGGGGAAATAGAGACATAGTTATTTCAGGTGTTATGATACAAGTGGATTGATAGGCCCAGGGAACACAGAGAGGAGCAATGTGGGAACACTGGGATTGGTTAGTGAAGAATGATGCTGAGACTTGCTGATGTGGAGATGGTGGTACCAAAAGCCCAAGAAAGGTGAAAGTAGAGGATGTGTGGACTTCTCTGAGAATGTTTTCAAATTGGAGACAAAAATCTGTGTGAGTGTCCTTTTTCTGGGGAGAAGGCTCTATCCTGATTCAAAACCACTAGTTACTAGAGCAATTTCATGAATTCTGTGAGAAAATGTGCACTTAATGGGCAGAAAAATCAATGTACAGAGTAAGATGAAATTACCAGAATAGGTAAACTTTGATTGAACCAGTGAGCAGGTGGCCTTTCCAGTTATAGCCAGGTGTATAGTTTCCAGTTCTTCTCACTTAAAAAGGAGCACCAAGCTAAACAGATGTAAACTGTAAGTGCCTTCAGGCCTGGGCTGGTAACTTGCTGTACCCCCCCTGCCCCACTTAGTACAGTGTGACTTGGGGGATGATCTTTAGTCAGAATTTGTGGATTAATTGATTGAAGTAATTGTGACAGGGAATCAAAGCATTCTATTTCAAATCTGTCCTGTAGGATTTAACCAGAATTTTCAAGATGACATTTCCCTGAGAAAATGGATTGCAAGATAGCCTAATGTCAAAGGAAATTTGTCCGTTTGGACAGGCAACGAACCAGGGTATAGTTAATTACAAAGGCTCTTAGATGTCAAATCACCCTAAGACACTATTCTAAGAGACTTAGAAACTGAAGGGAGTTCTGGGGGCAGGATTTGCAGATAAAGATTTAGAAGAAAAGCTTGTGCAAGAGAAAAGTCCTTGGTAGCACTGCTAAGCTCCTAAGTTTTCCAGATGATAATTGGTAGCACCTGGATCTTACGGTGTCTGGCACATTCTGACTTCAGAAACCTCTGGAGTACTCATTCCCGAGCTGAGTGATTCACTCACCCGTAATCCTTAGCTCACACTGGATGCCTCTTTATGCATTGTTCTCCAGGGAGAAGATAAATGGGTTTGGACATAATGGCTTGGATTATCCCAGAGGTTTGGAGTTGTAAATTGAGCATATTGGTTTTCAAATTTTATTATGAGTAATAGATCCAAACATAGAATCTGGGGACAGACTTTCAGCCTTGGCCTTGATATATCAATGCAATATTTCTTCTGTCTCACTCTTACAGTGACCTGTAGTGTGATGGGTTGCAAGTACTAGCAGCTTATTTCCCCTGCTATGACCAGCAGTTTGCAGTGTACATCCAGTTGTACTTAATGAGCATCTCCTCAATACTGATTACACCCCATGATCTGCTAATGGATGACGCTGGCCTGCCACTTATTGTGTGGGTGGCTGAGCTGAATGACCCTGCCAGTCTCAGCCATCCAAGATTGTTCAAAAACACTGGTTAAATTAGGGCCACAGGGTGAGAAGCCAAGGTTTGGCAGGAACATTGTGGAGTGGTGAGGAAGTGGTGGAGTGGCTACGTCCTCTACCTTCTGAGATTCTGCCCACAGAGTGGCCATTCCTTATAGAACTCTGACAGACATGTGGCTACTGACTCAGTATTAGTCAGATCAAGGCTACAATTCCTCTCAATCCCCAACACTGAAATTCCGTTTTCACTTAGATTTTTAATTCAGCTTTCCAGGGGGGTAAGGTCATTGTGTCGCACCATTACCTATTCATGGATCTGATGCACCCAACCACGTGAACAGGTTGTGGGGTCTTGTTCATTTTTGCATTCTCATGGTCTAGCAGGGAGCCTGACTTCTGGGACGTTCTCAGTGGGTCTGTGGAGTGACATTTGCTGGGGATCGTGCCTCTGGCCAGTTTTGAGGCTCTGGGTAGGTGTCTTGGGCTTTATTGAGATTTCTGCAGGAATTTCTCTGGTCCACACCCAGGCACTCTTGCATGGGCTGCCTAATTCATGGACCCATGGAACCTCAGACTGGGAGGATACCTGAGATGGTAACTTGCCCTGCATTTTAGGGAGGAGCCTCTGAGGCTCAGCAAGAAGGGATTTGTCTGGGGTCACACAGAGAGTTAAAAGCAGAGTTGGGAGTAGAGCTCAGTCTAGTGGCTATAGAATTCCTTTCACTTCATAGGCATGCATTGAATTCAATTTTTGAGTGGTTCCTATGTGTCAGGCATCCTGTGGGGCAACAGAGATAGGCAGGCAAGAATGAATGGCACTGAGCATTTGATATGGTTTGCTTCTGTGTCCCCACCCAAATCTCATGTTGAAATGTAATCTTCCATGCTGGAAGTGTGGCCTGGCCAGAGGTGATTGGATTATGGGGGCGGATTTCTCATGAATGGTTTAATACCATCCCCTTTGGTGTTATCTTTGCAATAGTAAGTTGTCACAAGATCTGGTTGTTTTGAAAGTATGTAGCACCTCCTCCTTCCTCTCTTGGTCCTGCTCTGTCCATGTAAGACATGCCTGCTTCTCCTTTGCCTTCTGCCTTGATTGTAAGTTTTCTGAGGCCTCCTCAGAGGTAGAAGCCACTATGCTTCCTGTACAACCTGCAGAACCATGATCCAGTTAAACCTCTTTTCTTTATAAATTACCCAGTCTCAAGTATTTCTTTATAGCAGTGCGAAAATGGACTAATACAGCATTGTTCACTGAGCCCCTGTCTGGGGTGTATCTCAGGGCTATTCTTTACACTGACACTTGGCTGCACTCTCAGCATCTCATATCTAGAGCTGTTTGGATGTTTTTCAAGAGTTCTGAGAAGTTGCTGCCCCAGTGTCGGTCCTTGCCCTCTTTTGAGGTTGTCAGAGTCCTAAATGCTTCATCTCTATACCACTTGCTTTGAGATCCTCAATTGATTTGTGATTACATTCATAACCATTTTATTGAGATATAAATCACGTACCATACATCATTCATTTAAACTGTACAATTCAATGGCCTTAGCATATTCGCAGAGTTGTGCATTCATCACCACAACCAATTTTAGAATGTTTTCATCGCCCCCAAAATAAACTCCAAACTCCTTAGCCATTTCCCAATCCCCCATCCCTAGGCAAGCACTAATCTATTTTCTGCCTCTATAGGTTTGCCTACACTTGACCTTCCATTAAAATGGAATTATACAGTATTTATCCTTTTGCGTCTGGCTTCTTTCACTTAGCATAGTGCTTTCAAGGTTCAACTGTGGCAGGATACTGGCCAGAGTCAGCCAATGGTGCCTGGCCACCTCTCAGTGCTGGCTGTAAGGCCGCCGCCAGTGCATAAAGCACCTTTGTGTAAATTAGAAAAAGATGCTCCCATCTGGGCACATGTAGATCTGTGGGCACAGGGCTTGGTCAGGAGACAGACTTTGGGCTAACTAAGAAAAGGACAGAGGCAGGCCCAAGACTGAAGGGCTTGAGTCCTTGAGTCTAAGGATTTAAAACTTGGAGAGTGGAGGGCAGGCTGGATTTGAGACCCCATTTTCTCTTTTTGAGGGTGTGATGGTGGGTGCTGTAGTGCAGGAAGCATCCTGAACTATATCTATGTAGTCCTGGATGTTAGTAGCTCAGCTCCAAGTGGGACAAGCTGTGGACCCCATATTCTTTTATAGCCTGTGACTCTGTTTTACAGAGTCCTTTTAAAAGAACAAAACAAAAAGTTGTGCTTGCATGCAGAAGCTCAGGCCCAAACCCAAGACATACTGAATCAGCATCTTAATTTTAACAAGATCCCTCCAATGATTCTTCCACATGATGAAAATTGGGAATTACTGGTCTGATGAATGAGTTCAGCCCTTGGCCAAGACAGGGTGGCTTGCCTGTTTATAACTGCTACACAGTGGCTCACTTCCCCTTCTCTCCCTTTTCCTGTTGGCTCTGCCTTCACCACTGAATCCTCTGGCCTTTCTTTGCTAAGTCCCTGACATTCCTGAGATAAGCACGTACAGCCTGTAGGTTTTCCCTCCCTTCCCTAACTCAAAAACAAATGCAAACCCCCTTGACATCATCTCCTTTTAAGTCTTTCTTCCAGGAATACAGCCCCTGCCTGGCTTAGCCTTGAGCAGCAGCAAAGCACATCTTCAGACTGATTGGTAACAGGGGCCTTGCATGGCTTTTGCCTGCAGCTAAGATGTATTAATACCTTATGAATAACTTCAGCTGTCAAGGAAACCAGGCTAGTGTAATCAGGGCTGCTCCTGCCTCTCTGGCAAGACTCCTGGGGCTGAGAATTTCTGGAACTGATCATCTCTTAAAGACACAGGGACTTCTTCATGCCAGAAATCAATGCCACTGGGATTAGTGGGGAGGCAGCACCTTGGGAGATGGGCGAGAGTGAGACCAGTGAGTTAGTCAAGAAAACACACCCAGCCCCTCACATTAAGCCCACCAAGCTCCATGAATTGGGGACATTGGGAAGACTGAACTGTTAACAGCACGTAAAGGGGGCCTCTCACCTTTTCAGGGAGTTGGGTGGGTAAGTAGTTTCCAACCCAGCAATGGTATTTTTCTTTTCTTTTCTTTTCTTTTCTTTTCTTTCTTTTCTTTTCTTTTTCTTTTTTTGTTTTTGAGTTGGAGTCTTGCTCTGTCACCTAGGCTGGAGTGTGGTGGCATGATCTCGGCTCACTGCAACCTCCACCTCCCAGGTTCAAGCAATTCTCCTGCCTCTGCCTCCCGAGTAACTGGGATTACAGGTGTGTACCACCACAGCCAGCTAATTTTTGTATTTTTAGTAGAGATGGGGTTTCACCGTGTTGGCCAGGCTGACATCAAACTCCTGACCTCAAGTGATCTGCCCACCTCAGCCTCCCAAAGTGTTGGGATTACAGGTGTGAGCCACCATGCCCGGCCAACAATGGTATTTGTACAGGCTGAATTAGGATCACATGGGGAGTTTGATGAAATACGGTTTCCCTGTCCCTACCTCTGTGCATTTTGATTTGGTAGATCTAGGGTAAGGACTAGTAATCTAGGGTGAGGGTCTGCAAACTAAGTCCAGGCAGGCCAACGATGGCTTACTGCCAGTTTTTATATGTTTAGCTGAGCTAAGAATGGTTTTAACATTTTAAACTGATTGAAAAAATCAAAAGAATAATGAGGTTTTGTGACACATGAAAATGATATAAAATTTAAATTTTGGTGTCATTGGAACACAGCCATGTTTATTCCCTTGGGTATTTGTCTATGGCTACTTGGTGATACAATGGCAGTTGAGTAGTCATGACAGAGTCCATATGGTCTGCAAAGCTGAAATATTTTTCTTTACTAAAAATGTTTGCCAAACCCCTAATCCAAGGCCTTACTCAAAGTGTGGTTCAATAACCAGCCTCACCTGGGAGCTTTATAGAAATGTAGAGTCTTGAACACCATCACAGATATGAAATAAGCACCTACCTTCTAACAAGATGCCTGGGTGTTTGGGGCTACTTCTTCCCCACCATGAGGCTCACCTCGGGACTCATCTTGGAGGTCCAGGCTAGCATTCTATAACTAGCCTTGTATACAGTTAATTTATCTGACATATAACTGGGTATCTCATTCTTAAGGTTTGAGGCTTGGTAACCTCCTGATATCTTAGATGCTCTAAAAACTAGGTCCCTGTTTTGTTCTTGCCAATTCCTGGTTAAGATCCAGTGTCCTAATCTGAGGCTGGAAGTGGACTGGCCTTTGCTACTTGCTGACAAACTTCCTTAATGCTTCCTGGATTTCTAGACACCAGTCTCCAGATGTGCTGCCCTGCCAGGATCTTGCTATGTAGTATGGCCCATAGCCTTCCACCGTCTCCTACTTCCTTCCATGAAGCACTGCTTCCCAGAGACATTCAGAAGTGGTGTATGGGCAGCAGGATGCATTGTAATTTAGTTGCAAAAGGCTGGGTTAAATAGGTTTCTTTATTGCAGGACTGCTCAGGGTCATTTATATGCCAGTATACCTTGTTACTCTCTGAGAGAGGATGAGGAGGAATAGTGAGGACCACAGAATGTCTAAATGGGCTCTGCAGACCAACAGCAATGGCAGCAGCATCTCCTGGGAAATTAGTAGATATATACATTCTCAGGCCACACCCCAGAGCTACTGAATCAGAAGCTGGGTATGTGGGAAGTGAGCCTAGCCATCTGTGTTTTAGCAGATCCTCCAAGTGATTCTTATACATGTAAGCGTGAGAACCACTGGTGTGGACATTTCAAAATGGTTTTCTCTGATCATCTCATTAGCCTAGTGTTTCACATTTGTTGATTTCAATGAACACTGTGTTTCTGGTTTCAGGACAAGATATTTGGGAAGATGATATTGAATTCCCTGAAGCATTTACTGGTGGCAGTGACCACTGCAGGCTTGGGGATGTGGGAGTGGGGAAAATAAAACCCCAACCTTTGGGTGTATCATCTGCCGCACATCTGTCTCTTTAGCAATTGTGTCTTGGTTAGAGGAAGTTTCCTTGAGTTGAAAGCCACCAACTTTTGGCTATTACAAACATATGTTTTTTTAAAATGTGTTTTTGTGTATTAAAATGTAAAGAAATCTGGGGAACAGCCCTTGGGGTGTTTCTCTCTCTTCTTCACATTGCTTCCTTTCAGAATACTCTCTTCTGTAAAATTTCCTCATCCAAATTCCAAACCCATCTTTTCAGGCCAGCCAAGTCCAGATGGCTTTCATTTGAATGAGTGACCCTTTTCTCCATGGGAAGCCTCAGGACACATTCAGATAGGAGGGAAGCTGTGGCTCTCAGCTTACTCCCTCTTATTCCAGACCTTCTTCCTTTGCCTTCCAGGGTCAGTGGTGTCACAGCCATGGGCCTGTGTGTGAACACTTTTTGGTGTTTACTCCCTGAGGATATGAAACTGCTGTGTTGTCACTTAGTTTGAAATTCTCAGTGATAGTGAGGCTTGAGGGTGAGTTGAGAGTTGAAGTTATTTTACTTCCTCCATGGGTTGGCCGCTGAGGAGAGGACTGAGGATTGAGAAAGCCAGGCAGACCTTGATTTTCAGTGAAAATAGATGAGAAAACTGACAACTTCCATTTCTATACATTTTTTTTCAGAGGAGGGGGAGAAAATAGATATTATAGTTTACTTTTCTTGGCTTGGTGGTTGAATGCTACACTTATCTATGAAATGGCTCATTTGATATTGCAGATGAGCTGAAAGTGTCCTCTGATGAATGTACTTTAACAAACCTTTTAAAAATTATAGGCTGACCTTTTTTTTCCAATTATTTTTTGCAAAAAAACTGTAGACTGAGCACAGTGGTTCATACCTATAATCCCAGCACTTTGAGAGGCCTAGGCGAGGATCACTTGAGCCCAGGAGTTTTGAGACCAGCCTGGGCAACATAGTGAGATCTTATCTCTCTAAAAAAAAAAAAAAAGGAAAGGAAATTAGTCAGGTGTGGTGGCACTCACGTGTAGTCTTGGCTACTCGGGGGCTGAGGTGGGAGAATCGCTTGAACCCAGGAGGTCGAGGCTGCAGTGAGCCTTGATCATGCAGTGCACTCCAGACTGGGTGATAGAGTGAGTGCCTGTCTTTAAAATAAAATTATAAAAGTAAAACATGTTTATTATGAAAATATTCAAACAGAGACATAAAAAGTTGAAAGCAGGCCCACCCTTCATTTTCCTCTTGATTCCATTCTCTTTTTCTGAAGTTGCTGCTCAATAGTTGGATATAAACTTCCGGACACTTTTCTATGCTTGTGATTCTTAAATAAACAAGGTGAAAAAGAATGTATTGCTAAGTGTAACAACAGGGATGAATGTTGTAGACATAATGTTCAGTGAAATAAACTAGACACAAATGAGTGCACATGACAATTCCATTTATACAAAGTTCAACAACAACGTGCAGTACTAATCCATAGTGTTACAAGTTGTCTTTATGGGATAGCCACTGGAAGGGGCCACAAAGGGGTCCTCAGGGGTGCCAGAAGTGTTCTGTATCTTGATCTGGGTTGGGAGGTCTCATGGATATGCACATACATAGAATGTATTGAGCCGTATACACTTAAAGTTTGTGCACTTTACTGTATATGTTTACCTCAATTATAAAGCAATAAATACCCACAAATATATGTGTGGACGGGGCATGAATGGAATTAAGATGTCTTTGTTAAATTTCCACGCCATCACCTAGGGGGACTTTGGAAATATGTGGTAGTGCTTTGAGTTGTCATAATGATGGAGAAGGCCAGGCCTGCACAGTAAAGAATTGGCCTCCTCAGAATGCCCATAGCACCCACATTGAGAAACACTGTTTTAAAAGTTTGCAGACTGTTCTCTTGGGCAGGTGTTCAGAACATGGGGTAGACCTTTGAAACAGTCTTTTTACTCTGTTTCTGTTTAAATGGAGATGAAGCCTCAAGAGCTGATGTGGATGGATGGGTTCTTGATTTGTTTTTGCTTTCTGAGCCAAATTGTAAAGGAGTGGAATCATCTCATTTGCCAGGGAACAGAGGCAATTTGATAACTCTCAAATGTGAACTTGATGCAAGAGAGAGCTCTTTTCCAGCTCAGTGTCTCCCTCCCATGCTCATAGCTCTCTGAGGCCATCTGGCCTCAGCCAGTGTCTTGGTCTGGAGTCTTCTACTGAAAGTCTTACTGCATCCTCCTTTTCTTTCTTGGATTTTCTCTGTGTCCCATTTGACCTCTATAGAGGAGAGTTAAGCCTTTGAAGGACCACATGCCGCATCACAAATTGCTTTTGTTGTACTGTCTGGTTTTACTTTAAAGGCTCGCCCTCTTTTTGTCTGCCTGTGTTGACTGAGGACAGTCAGGCTCCAGAGCTTTGGGAATGTCCTTGGTCAGAACAGGAGTTGGCATTTATTGAGGTCCCCTGCTTTGGGTTGAACTCCTCAGATTTAGGTGCCTGTCTTTTTTCTGTTCCTCCTCTCTCTCAGCTCTGGGCAATGGGCAGGGACACACTTCGGCCCTTCATAGTATTAAACAATAGAAGGAGACTAAGTTGGATAAATATTATTTTTCCCTTGGACCAAAGTAATGTCTTCATTTGTGAAGCTTTTATTTTTGTTGGCTTTGTAAAGTAGGGCCACAATTGATATTTCACAAGCCACATGCTGTTTTAATTGTCTTGGCTAATTAAAGGCGGAGTGCATGGGGATTATGGATGCCATGGACTCTGCCTAGAGTCCTCCTTTTGGGGTCTGCACAGAAGAGTTTGAATAAGCGGATGGAATATTGTATAATATTGTCTCTGATGAAACAGCTTTGGAAGCAAGGCTGTCTCTGAGAGCTCATGTCTGGCAGGGATCATTCTCTCACCAGCCAGCCATTCTGCTGCCATTTATTTCTGGATGAAATAAAGTTAAAATGAACATTTAAGAGTAGCCTCAATGGGGAAAGAAGTTACACAGGGTGGTGTTTGGATGCAGCAGAGGGAGGAAGAGTCCCCAGTAGGATGGAGCCCCAATTTCCCACAACAGTGACTCACAGCAGTTGCCCAGTGAGCAGTAACCTTATTGTCTGTCTTCCCTTCTCTGTCTCTCTGCTCTAGTCCCCCACTATGCTTCCTAGGATCACTTCCCAAATGAACTACTTGTACTTTGTCTTAGAGTATGCTTTTGGGGGAACTTAGACAATGGCTAAGGTGGAACTTAACCCAGGGTTTTGGTTTCCGATCCAGAGTTCTCTGTACTGCTGAATTGATTCCTGCTGAATAGAGCTATCTAGGTCACTGAGTAAACTGTAAGGAAGGTTTCTATGATGGACGCTTGGAGCTTGTTTCACTTATCTTTTGCTGCATGAGAAACCACCCCAAAACGTAGTGATTTAAATCAGTGACAACTATGTATTTACTCATGATCCTGCAGTTTGGGCAGGACTCAGGGGGATGGCTCATCTCTGGTTCACATGTCTGGGGTGACTCATCTGGGGCTAGAGGATTCAAGATGGTTCCACTCATGTGTCTGACACTTCATCTGGGATGACTGAGATGGCTGGGATGGCTGGTCCCTCTCTCTGCCTCTGCAGTCTGCATGGTTTAGCTCTTTTCTGTCTCCCTATGTTGCCTTAGCCTCCAGCAGGAAGCTGGCATTACATGCATCTGGCCTCCTAGTGGACAAAAGCCAAAGCTACCAGGAACTTAAGGCATAGCTCCAGAACTGTCACAGCATCACTTCTGTTACATTCTATTAGTCAAAGAAAATCACACGGCAGTCCCATATTTGGGATGGTGGTGGTTGTGAATGGAGTCTACTTCTTATATGCATGTGCAGGGTTAGAGGAATTGATGGTGGCCACTTTGCAGGCAGTCCACTACAGGACTGGTTTGGGAGGGGATATTTGAGACGGGAGTTTAATTTTCCAGGATGTTTGGTAGGTGCATTCTGATTAAATGGTGGACCCCAGGTTGCTAGCCAAGTGTATTAGGCTGTTTAGCTACACAATGTGGCATATGCAGATTCATTGAAAGTTCATAGAAATGAGTAAGTTGGCAGCCCTGAGAATATCCAAGGCTCATTTTCCAATGCTTATTGGTACTAGCACTACCTCCCTCCCCTACTATCTCAGACTTCTCTCTCTCCCTTCTAGCAAAGGCCAAGACTTTATTAAACAAAAATTAACTCAAAATAGATCATAGACCTAAACATAAAGCCTGTAAGTATGAAACTTCTTGATGACAACATGGGAGAAAATCTTTGTGAACTTGAGTTAGGCAAAGATTTCTTGAATATGACACCAAAAGTATGGTCTATAAAAGGTGTAATTGGTAAATTTTACTTTATTCAAATTTAAAACTTCTCTTCCAAAGACCCCACTAAGAGAGTAAAAAGAAATATATAATGAATCTGGAAACCATCATTCTCAGCAAACTGACACAAGAACAGAAAATCAAACACCACATGTTCTCACTCATAGGCAA
>CAUYLG010012860.1:0-62631 GCA_963573385.1 Cacajao melanocephalus | reverse complement strand
GAGGCAGGCAGATAACTTGAGGTCGGGAGATCGAGACCAGCCTGACCAACATGGAGAAACCCCATCTCTACTAAAAATACAAAATTAGCCAGGCATGGTGGCGGGTGCCTGTAGTCCCAGCTACTTGGGAGGCTGAGGCAGGAGAATTGCTTGAACCCAGGAGGCAGAGGTTGCGGTGAGCCGAGGTCGCACCATTGCACTCCAGCCTAGGTGACAGAGCAAAACCGTCTAAGAAAAAATTTTGTCTTCTTTTTTTTAAGTTTCATCATATATAAATGAAGAGTCTGATACTGTTGCCTAGACAATATTAATGCTGTCAAGTTTCTATTACACTTGGTTAGAAAGTCCCTGAACTAAGAACTCTGGGCCACTCAAGGGAGTGGCTGATTGCAGCTTTCACACCTAGACCTATAGACTGTAGGGTTTATCTTTTTTGCATTAACTAAATAACAATCAATCACAAAATAATTCAGATTTCCAAATATACTGAAATAATTGTACTAAATAATTACTGATATTTTCAGTACTTAAAAGTAGCTTTGTATACCAAAACACCAGTCTACCAAAAACAAGTACTTGAGTGAATAATCCCAGAGTTGAGACCTTCTGGGTCAACTTGAAAAACAAACCTTCAACTTTCACCTGTGTTACTGGGTGCTCAGAATAAAGGTTTCCGGAGAGGTGAGAGCCAGGGATGGTTTAGATGGCCACCACCTAGTGGACAAACCACTCTGATAGGGTGGCAAATGGTTCGAGTTTACTCAGCCCAGAAAAAACTGTCAATATCCACAGTTTGCTAACACTCAGATTTCCTTCTACACATTACACTTTGAATAATGGATTCAATTTTTTTTTCTTTTCTTTTTAGAGACAGGATCTTACTCTGTTGCCCAGGCTGGAGTGCAGTGGCATGATTATAGCTCACTGCAGCCTTGAAGCCCTGGGCTCAAGCAATCCTTCCACCTCAGCCTCTGAATAGCTGGGAGTTCAGGTGCAAGCTACTGACTTGGCTAGAATTTGGCTGTTTTCACTCACAAACATACGTACATACTGTTTTTAACGTTCTTTTTTTTTTCCACATAGTCTGGTTCTTTTGCCCAGGCTAGAGTGCAGTGGCATGATCACAGCTCACTGGAGCACTGACCTTCCAGGCTCAAGTGATCCTCCCGCCTGTCTCCTGAGTAGCTGAGACTACAGGTGCAAGACACCACACCCAGCTAATTTTTTTATTTTCTGTAGAGATGGGATCTCACTGTGATGCCCAGGCTGGTCTCAAATTCTTTGGGCTCAAGCAATCCTCCTGCCTCAGCCTCTCAAAGCCCTGTGATTACAGGCCTGGGCCACTGTACCTAGCCAAGATTACTTTCTTTATTAGGTAATCACCTAAATAATAATACATACTCACGGCAAGCAAATCTAAAAGAACAGAGGAGTAAGAAGGGCATAAAGTAAAAGTCAAAAGCCAGATACCTGTGGCTATCCCAGTTTTAAAAGTGAAAGTCTCACATCCTAGTAACCCTTCAGTCACAAGCAAGCCCAAACAGCCCTTAATTCCCCAATCCCTCTCCCCAGATCATCACTGTTAAGTTTCCATACTCTTCCAGAAATTTCCATTGCGTATAGAGGATATGTATTATGCATATATGCTTACATATTTAAATAAATTCCTTTTAATGGCTTAGAGGACAAGAAACATCTTTTGAGGCTAATCTGGTAATTTTAAAAACAATTTAAATATGCATAGTAAAGAATTCAAACATGGAAGAATGTAAAACAAAACCTTTGTTTTACAAGCTAAGGTTTATAAACGTTTTGTTATACAAAACAAAGGTTTTCTTTTATATTCCTCCATGTTTGAATCCTGTATTTCTCCCTAAAGGTATATTGTACCAATATTTTATGCAAATAGAATCATAATATACATACCAGGATGCACCTTGCTTTTTTTTCTTTTTTAATTGAGACAGAGTCTCACTCTGTTGCCCAGGCTGGAGTGCAGTGGCGCAATCTTGGCCCACTACAATCTCTGCCTCCCAGGTTCAAGCAATTCTCCTGCCTCAGCCTCCCAAGTAGTTGGGTTTACAGGTGCCTGCCACCGCACCTGGCTAATTTTTGTATTTTTAGTATAGACTAAGTTTTGCCATGTTAGCCAGGCTGGTCTCGAAGTCCTGACCTCAAGTGTTCCACCCACCTCAGCCTCCCAAAGTGCTGGGATTACAGGCATGAGCCACTGCACATGGCCTACTTTTTAAATTTAGTATCTTTTGGAGATTTTTCCATTTCAGTATGTAACTGATTGACCTTTTCTTTTTTTTTTTGAGATGGAGTTTTGCTTTTGTTGCCCAAGCTGGAGAGCAATGATGCAATCTTGGCTCACTGCAACCTCCGCGTCCCGGGTTCAAGCAATTCTCCTGCCTCAGCTTCCCGAGTAGCTGGGATTACAGGTGCTACAGACACGTGCCACCACACCCAGCTAATTTTTTTGTATTTTTAGTAGAAATAGGGTTTCACCATGTTAGGCCACCTCAGGTGATCCACCCGCCTCTGCCTCCTGAAGTGCTGGGATTACAGGTGTGAGCCATCGCACCCGGCTGACTTCATTCTTTTCAACAACTGTACACTCTTATTCGTGGTCTGGATGTGCTGTCATTCAACCACTGCCCTAACAGTAAACCTGTTGTTTCTTTTTGCAACCACCAGACAGCTGGAGTGAATAACTGTATACAAGTCCCTACAGGCCGCAGCTCTGAGAGCATGCACACCAGCACTTTGCCGGTTTTTGCCAAATTGCTCTCCCAAGGCATACTCATTTACTTTCCTATCAGTAACGTATGTAAATACTGGTTTCTCCAGTCTTGGCAATAGTGGGCATATTGATACTTTAGTATTTGCTGGTCTGAGGTGAAAGGGCATAATACCTCACTGTTGATTTGCCTTTCAAAAGTGAAGCTGGTGGACATCCTTCACGTTCATACTTCTTTTCTGGTGAACAACCTTTACATACTCTCTGTAAATAGTTTAAAAGTTACTTTATACCAACTTTTTTGTAAGTCAAGGAAGTTCATCTGTCATAAGCATTGCAATTCTTCTTCCCAGTGATATTTTTTTTTTTTGAGACGAAGTCTCGCTGTCGCCCAGGCTGAAGTGCACTGGCTCGATCTCGGCTCACTGCAACCACTGCCTCTTTAGTTCAACTACTGCCTCAGCCTCCCGTGTAGCTGGGGTTACAGGGGCCCACCATAACACCCGGCTAATTTCTGTATTTTTAGTAGAGACGAGGTTTTGCCATGTTGGCCAGGCTGACCTCAAGTGATCCACCCACCTTGGCCTCCCAAAGTGTTGGGATTACAGGCATGAGCCACTGTGCCCAGTCGTTCCAGTTTTTTACTTTTGTCTTTTATTCATGGTGTTTTTTCCAATGGAAATTCTTCATTTTTATGTAGCTAGCTTTTTCATTTAGTTTTTTCCCTATATAGCGTTTATGACAGTCTTGTGAGATTCATTTATAGTTTCTATGCTAATAGACTTTAAAAATTGACTTTTCCTGAGAAAGTTTTATAAATACTTCAAGTAATATGATACAGAAAGTAATTCCTCCTTGCCTGGAAGTGGGGCTGAGACTGGAGTGCTCGGGCTGCCGTGGAACCAAGGCCAGTGACAAAGCAAACACTGTTGCTTCTATGTGGCTGTATTAAAATGCACCCCTCCCCCACCAACCAGGATTTCAACCCAGCCCTGTCGACTTGAAAACCCAAGTTCCTAACCCTGACTTTGTTTCACTCCGCTGGGGTAAAACCTGCTTACCGCTGAGGCTGTCATTTGCTGAGATGAGGTCAAGGAAGCAGGCAGCAGTGGCTGGGAGTCTCACCGATGATTGGATAAACACAGCCAAGTGCTTCACCTCCCTGCACTGCAATCTCACAGCTGTAAAATGGGTATCAGTGATGACACCAGCCTGGAAGTGCCGGTAGCACCATTAGATGAGTCTGTGGGGAGGAAAGCACTTTGTAAACTAGTTACATTGTACATGTTGGAAGGATGGGCTGAATGACAAGAAACCCAGATGGTCAAGGATCTTTCATGATAGAAAATCTCAGCTAACAGGTTATAGGACTAACACTAAAGAAACTGTGGAATGGCTGGAACTAGACCCAGACATCTGCTTCCCTCCTTCAAAACAAAGCTGTGCACCTAAGAACTGCAACTATCAGCCCTGATACCCTCCTCAACCAAGACTTTGCTTTTCTCCAGGCCCCCATTGCTGTGCGGCTGGGCAAAGTAGCCATTGACCGAGGAATAGAGGTGAGAAGGTTTCGGGTTGGGACTTGGGTCCACTGAAGTTGGTCATGGCCGGGACACAGTGCTTTCAGAGCTCAGACAGCACAATTGGAAAGAACTCAGGAAGGGGACTCTTCTAACAGACTTTGACCTCGCTGTCTACCTCAGTTTACCCATCTGCAAACTGGGTAGATGGAAGTTTGGCCAGATAATGTTATTGTTTACATTGTATCCTCATTTTTCTCCCCTGGAAAGAGAGGAGACTGAGGTTCAGAAGGGGTAAATGACTTGCCCAAGGTCTCAAAGGAAGTGAGTAGAAAGAACCCGGGTCTGTGTGGCTCCCAGGCCATGCTGTGAGGTTTGTGCTGGCAGTCAGTAATGTGGCCTCAGGGCAGGGCCTGGGGTGATGCCTTGCGTGTGCCTAATCCATCTGTGCACCTCAACTCACCCATCCATTCACTCATCACACACTGAATCTAGACCGAAGCTGGGAACTGGAATATAGAGATAAGTTCAACATGGTCACTGTCCCTAAGATGGCAGGGGGCAGAAACAAATAAAGGTTAATTGTACCACACGAACACCTCAGAGACATTAGAGCTGTGTGGTCCATTATGATAGCCATGTGTGGCTTTTAAATTAAAAGCAAAATGTTCAGTTTCTCCTTCACACTAATCACACTTCAAGTGCTTGACAGCCACATGTGGCTAGTGACTACCATACTGGGCAGTGCTGGGTTAAAGAATGTTTTCTGCAGTTGGACTGTGGGAAGGGTAAGAATTCCAGAGGAAAAGTATGAGCAAAAGCAGAGGAGGAGAAGCAAGCAGCTCGTGTGGATGAGAGTGAGGGAGGAAGACTGTGCAAGTTAGAGGCACTGGCGCTGGGCTGTCTGGCTTCAGAGAACTGCTGTTCCACATACTGTTATGAACTTTGACAAATTTCACCTTTCTATGCCTCAGGTTTCTCAGCTGTAGAATAGGGATAATAACCCTTGCTGTGAAAATTAAGTTTACACACATTAGAATGAGGCTTTTACGTGCCAGTCACTGGGCCCTAGAGGCTGGAGCAATTGCCAGAGGCCCGGTCATAAAGGCTCAGGAATTAACTAACAGGGGTGAAGGGAGGCATGGTGAGGCAGCCAGATGGAGAGGAACACTGAACTCTGCTCTGGCGAAATGTCTCAGTCTGTCTCCTGTTTCTCCCAGCACTGTTTCGTCACAGTTATGAATGGTGTTTCTTCTCCAGGAAGGGAATTCCTTCTCATAGCTATCTGCTCATATAGAAGTCTGCAGGCAATAGAGTGGGCTGGCTTCCAGTGTGGGTGAAGATGGACAAGGTCAGACTGATCTAGGAAGCACTTCTTTCTTGCAGGTGGACATTGCCTCAGGGATGGCCATTGAAGGGATATGCTATGCCCAGGTATGTAGCTACCAGCCCATGCCTGCTTGTTAACATAGGCTGGGCCAGCTTAGAGGGACTTTTGTCTAGTACATGACCGATTTAGCAGGTTCCTCCCAACCCAAATAGTCTGACTGCATCCATCCTCCCTCATAAGTCACCTGCAGTGGCTTCAGGAGAGCCACAGTGCTTCTCTCTGGGACTTTTCCCTCAACCATCTAATATACTGAGATACATCCTGCCCACTTAATGCTGAGAATCACATAACACAGACTTGAGGGAAAGAACCGCTTCTTTTGCCTCTGTACCAGCTTCCAGTGTAAAGGCCAGGCTGGAGTTGGGAGGTCAAGGGCTTGGTTGTAGCCTGCAGGCTGTGTTCAATGTAGGGGGGTGTAAACTTGGGACTGACCTATTAAATCTCTTACTCACAGGTGAGTAAAAAATGCTAATCTCCAGGTTAACAGATACCCAAAATACTGCTAAGGGGTCCTGCGACTTAGAGAACCTACTGATTCAACATATTTCTTGCTGCAAAGAATTTCTCTTCTCTACTGCACAGCCTCATGTCAGACCACTGCAGAAGGCAGCAAGTTCTCTGGAGGCATGAGAGCAGTGTGCAAGTGGAGGCTAATGCTGATGGGGTGCAGAGAATACAAAGGCTGGCCTGTCTTCCCCAGGAGACAAAGCAGCCATGGAGGCTTATATCTTTACATGGCTTAAGACCAGAGTCCAGAGACAATGGAAATACCTGGACTCCGCTTTGTCATGGGTTGGACAAGCTCAAGCAACTCTTTTTGGGCCTCTGACCCTGCTCCCCCAAAACTAGTATTCTGTACCTTGTTGCAGAACATTCCAACCCGGGACCGGCTGGAGGGCATGGCAGCCTTCAGGGAGAAGCGGCCCCCCAAATTTGTTGGCGAATGACCCACATTTAACCTTCAGTACGGGAGATGCATGTCCTGAAGAGCAGGATCCAGAAGGAAGATTTGCAGCCGGACTGCCCTCATCATTTTGCCTCTCCAGGCTTCTGTTTCTTCACAAGGATGATGATGGAGACAAAATGGCTGACGTGATGCCTGGAAACAAGGTGCTGACCCTACCACCTACTGCTACCCTCCTTAGCTTGATTAGATATAATCAATAGGGTTGGGTTTGCTTTGGAAGATGCCTCTCTCTGCTTGAATGATAACGAATTAAAATAGATCTCTCTGGGTCTTGGTATCATTGGCTCTCAACCCCTGACCTCTCTCCTCTCAGTTATCAGGCACTCACTAGAGATGTCAAGAGATTTTAAGATACTCCTAGTTTCTTCCCTTGGACCATAGAGGTAATAAACAAACTCTGATACTGGTTGAACATGTGTTAGGAGTCAGACTGCAGATCCCAGTCTCGGCTAGTTACTTGCTGTATAACCTTGGACAAATTGTTTTAACACTCTGGGCCTCAGCTTCCTCACCTACAAAATGAAATTTGTGAAGACTTAGCAAAATAAAAACACCTCATTATTCAATAAGTATAATTGTTAACGTACAATGTTTTTGTGACGACCAAATGAAATCATCATTGTGAAACCCTTTTGTAAACTATAGGGTGGCAGAAAAAAAATTTTTTTTTTTTAAGACAGGGTCTTGCTCTGTCACCCAGGCTCCAGGCTGGAGTGCAGTGGCGTGATCTCAGCTCACTGCAGCCTCCACTTCTCAGGCTAAAGCAATCCTCCCATCTCAGCCTCTGGAGCATCTGGGACTACAGGCACATGCCACCATGCCCGGTTACTTTTACTAGGGAAAAGTAACTGGCATAGCTGGCCTGGCTCCCAGGCCTTCCCAGAATCCACGGTTTGAGTCTTCAAAATTGCCGCTGAAAGGGCACCGTCAAAATGAGTCCAGCTTGACTTGGGATTACAGCTATCATACAAATCCAACCTTTTGTAATGTATATAAATAAAATCAACAATGAAAGGCCAATGAGACAGCAAACTCGCAAACTCCAACAACAACTGGTTTCAATATTCAACTACTGCCAGGGCAGAACACCTGACATGGAGAAAGAGGGCACATCTCTGAAGTCCCTGAGGTGCAGAAGAGCATTCAACACAGTGTGGGCCGCTGGTAATTCATGAAATGCATTCTGAAGTCATCCAGAATGGAGGCTGCAATCTGCTGTGCTTGGGGGGTTGCCTCACTGTGCTCCTGGATATCACACAAAAGCTGCAATCCTTCTTCTTCAACTAACATTTTGCAGTATTTGCTGGCTGAAAGAAAATCAGAGACTCCATTGACAACTGGCATTTTAAATATTCCATTGTCACCACATTCACCTTTCTGAAGAAAGAATACAAAGGTTTAAGCCCTTTGGCCCAGGAATTAACAGATAAAATGAGTCAATTCTAAAAAGTACGTCAAAACTGAAATAATGCTCAGCTCATATGATGAGATAACAGATGCTCATTTTAGTATGTTTACTTCCAGACAACTCTGTGCTTCAAACATCTTTTTTTATTTTTGAAACAGAGTTTTGCTCTTGTTGCCCAGGCTGGAGTGCAGCAGCACAATCTCTGCTCACTGCAACCTCCGCCTCCTGGGTTCAAGCAATTCTCCTGCCTCAGCCTCCCAAGTAGCTGGGATTACAGGTGCCCACCACATCTGACTAATTTTTTTGTACTTTTAGTAGAGATGGGTTATCACCATGTTAGTCAGGCTGGTCTTGAACTCCTGACCTCAGGTAATCCACCCGCCTTAGCCTCCCAAAGTGCTGGGATTACAGGCGTGAGTCACCAGGCCCAGCCCAAACATCTTTAATCCTAGTTAAATGATGCTGAAAACACCAGATGTTAAATAAAATATAATTCATTTAAAAAAAGGGGGGGGGGAGGTGAGGTGGGAAAATATATATATATATAATTCAAAAATTTTTAAATGCACAGATGAATGTACAAACTGAAGGAATTTTCTGGGAGCTGGAAACAAAGAGCACTTCACCTAATGTAAACTAACCTGCAGCTAAGCCTGCAGCAGAAAGAAACTGGTAGTTTTAGTAATCAAGGCATTTAAATTTCAGCTTGCTGAGTGGGAAGCAAAATCCATGCATAAAAGTAGACCCTCAAAGGGTTAGATAAGAGAAGGGATAAGATACTGAAGCACCACTGCCGTGGACTGGGCTCTAGGGGTATATGGGAGTAGGAGAGGAGAAATCTTTCCTGAAAGCTCATGACCACAATCCCAAGGGGGGTAATAGGGTTTGAATTTACACTACCTGAATGTTGCTGAGAAATTAATATATTCAGTAGCACAGTCCTAGTAAAAATGATAAAAAATTTAAAAAAGAAATTAATATTTAAAAACTAGCACAAGCCTAGGGAAACCTCTGGAGCACTTCACAGAAGCAAATAACCGCTGAAGGGACATGTCAATCCATTCTAAAATGAATTCTCACAGAAAAAAAAGCCTTGCTAAAGCTGACTTCATAATCTAAAACTGCCCCCCTCAATATAACACATAAAATAAGATCAGATAGACCACAAATTACTTTTAAAGAAGAAAAAATAGGAATATTTGAAAAAGCAGCAAATAAAATGTACAGACATAAAACTACATATCACTGAAATTAAAGACTTAGTCTAAGAGCAGATTTAGACCCAGTTGGTCAGGTGCAGTGGCTCATGCCTCTAATCCAAGCACTTTGGGAAGCCAAGGTGGGAGGATCACCTGAGGTCAGGAATTCAAGACAAGCCTGGCCAACATGGTGAGACCCGTCCCTACTAAAAATACAAAAAATTCGCCAGGCATAGTGGTGGCCACCTGTAATACCAGCTACTCGGGAGGCTGAGGCAGGAGAGTCACTTGAACCTAGGAGGCAGAGGTTGCAGTGAGCAGAGATCACACCGCTGCACTCCAACCTGGGCAACAAGAGTGAAACTCCATCTCAAAAAAAGAAAAGACTTAGACCCAGTTAAGAGAAACAGGCTGGGCATAGTGGCTCACGCCTGTAATCCCAGCACTTTAGGATGCCTGGGTGAGAGGATCAAGGCAATGTAGTGAGACCATGTCTCTACAAAAAATAAAAAATTAGCTGGGTGTGGTGCTACACACCTGTAGTCCCAGCCACTCAGGAGGCTGAAGTGGGAGGGTCATCTGAGCCCAGGAGGTTGAAACTGCAGGTGAGCTGTGACTGTGCCACTGTACTCCAGCCTGGGTGACAGAGTGAGATTCTGTTCAAAAAAAAAAAAAAAAAGAGAAAAAGAAAAATTACCTAACAAGAAATGATCATTAGGCTGACAGTGGACCCCAAAAGCAATTATAAAAAATAATGGAAATGGCCAGGTGCTGTGGCTCATGCCTGTAATTCCAGCACTCTGGGAGGCTGAAGTGAACATCTGAGTTCAGGAATTTGAGACCAGAATGGCCAACATGGTGAAATCCTGTCTCTACTAAAAACAAAAAATTAGACGGGGGAGGTAGTATGCACCTGTAGTCCCAGCTACTCAGGAAGCTGAGGTAGGAGAATTGCTTGAACCCGTGAGGCAGAGATTGCGCCACTGCACTCCAGCCTGGGCAACAAAGTGAGACTCCCGTCTCAAAAAAAAAAAAAGAAAGAAAGAAAATAGGCCGGGCACAGTGGCTCACACTTGTAATCCCAGCACTTTAGGAGGCTGAGGCAGGCAGATCACAAGTCAGGAAACCCCGTCTCAACTAAAAATACAAAAATTAGCCGGGCATGGTGGTGCACGCCTGTAATCCCATCTACTCAGGAGGCTGAATCGCTTGAACCCGGGAGGCGGAGGATGCAGTGAGCCGAGATGGCACTCCTGGGTGGCAAAGTGAGACTCCATCTCAAAAAAAAAAAAAAAAGGATATGAAAACAAAGTAGAACTAGAATATATTGATTAGCCATGTTCTTGGATAGAAATACGCATTTGTGACTGGACATGGTGGCTCATGACTGTAATCTCAGCACTTCGGGAGGTTGAGGCAGGAGGATCATTCAATCCCAGGAGTTCACAACCAGCTTGGGCAACACAGCAAGACCCTGCCTCTTTTTTTTTTGAGGTTTTTTTAAAATATATTTTTTATTTAAAAGAAAAAAAAAGGTGGTGGTGGAGAAAAAAGAAAAAAAAACAAACAAACAGGCACACTGGTTCACGCCTGTAATCCCAGCCCTTTGGGAGGCTGAGGTGGGCAGATCTCCTGAGGTCAGGGGTTCAAGACTAGCCTGACCAACATAGAGAAACCCTGTCTATACTAAAAATACAAAATTAGCTGGAAGTGGTGGTGCATGCCTGTAAACCCAGCTACTTGGGAGGCTGAGGCCAGAGAACTGCTTGAACCCAGAAGGTGGGTTGTGGTGAGCCAAGATCACACCATTGCACTCCAGCCTGGGTAACAAGAGCGAAACTTCATCTCACAATAATAATAATTAATTTTAAAAATTTTTTTAAAGAAATACTCATTGTCATAGAAATGGGAATTCTCTTTAGGTTGACTTATAAATCTAACATAATGCTGATTAAAATACTGTAAGGGTTGCTCTTTTTGGGGAGAACTCCAAGCATGGTGGTGTATACCCGAAGTCCCAGCTATTTGGGAGGCTGAGGTGAGAGGATCACCTGAGCTGAGACTGCAGTGAGCTGTGATCAAGCCACTGCACTTCAGCCTGGGCAATGAAGTGAGACCCTGTCTCAAACATAAAATAAATAAAATTAAAATTTAATAAATTTTAAAAATAAGATGCTGTGCCCTTCTAGTTGTGGTGAAGATTAAATGAGTTATTCATAAAGTGCTTACGACATTGCCTGGCACATAAGTACTCAACTTAATTCTAGTTGCAGTTAGTTTCTCCTGTTGTAAATGTATATTGGAGTCTGTTTCAGGGCCATTCTGATCCAATCATCTGCTATCTATTCAAATGTCAGAACCACTCATGGCACCATTTTATAATGTTAAGTCAAGTCTACGGGCAAGCTCCTAAAAACCACTTCTTTCTTATCTTAGAGACAAGAGTCTTGCTCTATTCCCCAGGCTAGAAGTAGGTGGTGGCATGATCATGGCTGTGGCCATGAACTCCTGGAATCAAGTGATCCTCTTGTCTTGGCCTCCTGAATTGCTGGGATTACAAGTGTGAGCCACCATGCTGAACCCATAAGAAAACATTTTTCTAGCCAGGCACAGTGATTCACACCTGTAATCCCAGCACTTTGGGAGGCTGAGGTGGGTGGATCATGAGGTCAGGAGTTCGAGACCAGCCTGACCAACAGGGTGAATCCCCATCTCTAACAAAAACACAAAATTTAGCCGGGTGTGGTGGCACACAGCCGTAATCTGCTACTCAGGAGGCTGAGGCAGGAGAGTTGCTTGAACCTGGGAGGTGGAGGTTGCAGTGAGCCGAGATTGTGCCACTGCACCACAGCCTGCGCAACAGAGCAAGACTCTGTCTCAAAAGAAAAGAAAGAAAGAAAACATTTTTCTGGCTGCGCACGGTGGCTCATGCCTATAATTCCAACACTTTGGGAGGCCGAGGCAGGCAGATCACCTGAGGTCATGAGTTTGAGACCAGCCTGGCCAACATGGTAAAACCCTTATCTCTAACAAAAATACAAAATTTATCCCAGCATGGTGGTGGGCACCTGTAGTCCCAGCTACTCGGGAGGCTGAGGCAGGAGAATTGCTTGAACCCAGGAGGCAGAGGTTGCAGTGAGGCGAGATCACACACAAATTGCACTACTCCAGCCTGGGCAACAAGAGTGAAACTATATCTCAAAAAGACAAACAAATACTTTTCTTTGTTAGTTCTTTCCTGTTGAATCTGTCAGAAGAACTTTAGAATAATTTTCAGATCCTCCATCTCTTACCTATTCATTTGAATTATAATACATTCACAAACTGAAAAGAAATGACATCTGTATATCTAATAGGTCTTTCTACCTTAGAACAGGGTATGCTCTCATAATTATTTCAGGCTTTTAAATTATCTCATAGTTTTCCACATATATTCTCATTACTTGTTAAAGGCATTTTAAAATATTTGTTTTTGTTAATAATGTCAGTGGTGGTAGCTTTTCCCTTAATTACATTTTCTGTTTTTGCTGGCATTATAAAACTATTGGTTTTTATATACTTGCTTTACAGCTAGTTAACATGCTCAACTTTTAATTCTAAAAGTTGTCTCTTAGGTTTTCTACTATAAAATAGCTTGTATCTCCTGTAATACAATGAAAAATTTTATAATAATTCTCAGCAGAGGATATAAACTGAAAATTCTCAAAGGGGATTTTATTTTCTTTTTTTAAGACAAAGTACAGTGACACTATCACAGCTTACTGCAGCCTTGAACTCCTGAGCTTAAGGGATACTTCCACCTTAGCTTCTCACATGGATATAGAAAAGTATCTGGAAGATTAGTTATCAAATTATTAATGGTGCTTGTCTGTGGGGAATACAAGTAGGAGCAAACTTTTACTTTCTATTTTGCTTGCTACCTACCCCCAAATGGATTACTAATTCTGCAGCATTGTTTTAAGCTAGTAATATCTTTTTTCAGTTTCTTTTTAAACACTGCCTAAATACAGAGGATAGAGGTAGCCAATTTTTGCACATCCATCTTGAACTTATTCATTACACAGAAAATAGCTGGAAAACTATTATGTTTTGAATATATGTTGAATACATACGATTTTTACTGCAGACGTGATACATAGCCCATAGTGCCCAGAGCTGAACCTCTGGTTGAGAGAAGTTGCCAAGGAGTGGGAAAAATGTCTTGAAAGATCTTTAAAACAAAAAGTAAGTACAAAGATGTTAATCCAGAACTCAGGCCAATGTTCAGGGATATAATAATTTATACTATATAATTTATAATAACATATATAATTTTCATGACTGGGTGTGGTGGCTCACACCTGTAATCCCAGCACTTTAGGAAGCCAAGGCAGGTGGATTGCTTGAACTCAGGAATTTAGGACCAGCCTAGGCAACAAGGTGAGCCCCCATCTCTACAAAAAATAAATAAATAAATTAGCTGGGCCTGGTGGCGCACGCCTGTGGTCTCAGCTACACAGGAGGCTGAAGTGGGAGGATCACTTGAGCCTGGGAAGTCAAGGGTGCATTGAGATGTGATCATGCCACTGCATCCCAGCTCCAGCCTGGGCAATAGAGCGAGACTCTATCTCAAAGGGTTGGGGAAAAAAAAAAGAACTTTCAACATTTTTCCTGCAGGGTCAATTCCTCACTGTGACTGAGCATACAATGAAGCTATTATTTGAGAAACTGCATTCTGTGTTAGACATTTTGTACATTCAATACCTCATTGCATACTCAATCTTGCACATTGTCAGCCTCATTTTACAGACAAGGAAAACTGACTTTCTAGAAATACTTTCCCACTGTCCCAGAGAAATAGGATTTGAACATAAGTCTAACTGACTCTAACACATTATCACTGTATCACTGAGTACAGCCTTAAGAAAAGCATAACATCATGAAATTACCTATAGGTCACTAGTGCTGTCATCTTACAACTTGAACTCGTCCAATTCTGGATAGTTGAATGCTACTCCAAAAAAAAAAAAAAACCAGAGAAACCAAGATTCAAATATTGTATTCCACCATTTACAACAAAATTTTTCAAAATCTGGGAACGACTGAACAAATTTGGATACATCTACTTGGCAAAATATCAATCACATAACCATTATATACACAGAATATATTGACAATGTGGGAAATATTACAAGAACAAGGGGCATCTGTTTAAAGATACTGGACTGAGTACACATTTACTTCTACTCCCTCAGGAATCCCATTACCAGAAAGTAAACACAAAGAACAATGCACATGGAAAAATGGTAACTAATTTAATACCTAGCACTGGGAAAGGCTATAACACAAACCAATTCGAAGAGAACCCCTAAGAGACTTAAAAATTTGGTACATGAGGTACTTCCTGAAGTGAAATTAGAGGTAGGGTTGAAATAAAAGTACTGGGCCAGGCGCAGCAGCTAATGACTATAATCCTAGCACTTTGGGAGACTGAAGTGGGTGATCACCTGAGTTCAGGAGTTCGAGACCAGCCTGGCCGACATGGTGAAACCCCATCTGTACTAAAAAATACAAAAATTAGCCAGGTGTGGTGGCATGTGCTTATTATCCCAGCTACTCAGGAGGCTGAGGCAGGAGAATCAGATGAACTCGGGAAGTGGAGGTTGCAGTGAGCCAAGACTGTACCACTGTACTGTACTGTACTCCAGCCTGAGTGACAGAGCAAGACTCCATCTTGGTGGGGGGGGGCGGGGAAGAAAAAGAAAAGAGGAGGACTGGTTCAAAGGATTAGGACTGCCAGATTTCTTCTGTGATCCTTAATAAAAATGTCTGGACTGGGCAACCCCATAAACAATTCAGGGTGGGAACATTACGCTTAAAACAGGGGTCTGTCTGGAGTTAAAATCTAAATACTAAATGATGAAATTCCCTACCACTCAACTTTCTTCTATTACTAGACTTTCAGACTATTGGAAACAAAGCCCATAATTTTTTTTTTTTTGAAGATGGATTTTTATTCTTGTTGCCCAGGCTGGAGTGCGATGGCATGATCTTGGCTCACTGCAACCTACAGTTCCTGAGTTCAAGCAGTTCTCCTGCCTCAGCCTCCCAAGTAGCTGGGATTACAGATGCTCATCACCATGCCTGGCTAATTTTTGTTTTTGTCTTAATTTTATTTATTTAATTTATTTATTTATTGAGATAGACTCTCACTCTGTCACCCAGGCTGGAGTGCAGTGGTGTGATCCCTGCTCACTAAAGCCTCCATCTCCCAGGTTCAAGTGATTCTCCTGCCTCGGCCTCCCGAGTATCTGGGATTACAGGCATGTACCACCACGCTCAGCTATTTTTTGTAGTTTTAGTAGAGACAGGGTTTCACAATGATGGCCAGGCTGTTCTCAAACACCTGACCTCAGATGATCCACCAGCCTTGGTCTCCCAATATGCTGGAATGACAGGCATGAGCCACTGCATGCAGCCAGGCTTACAGTTTTCACGTAAAAGAATACAAAGTTCTTCTCTAGGTAAGTTCCAACCAGTCTAAAAACACTAACCAGAGAACACCTATTAACCCTAGGCTAGGCGTGTAATCCCTGTAATCCCAGTGTCAGGCCTCCATGTGCAAGACCCAGAAAGTCGAAAGTCCTGCCTGCCTCGGCTGATCACACCCCCACCACACACACCCGATTGATCGATCATTATCCCTGACCCGCCATTATCCCTGATTGCCCAGCGGAGCCGCAGGCCATAAGCTTCCCCTCACTCCACCCTGCCATCTTAACTGTTATGATCATGTGAATACTCCTCACCCCACCCTGCCATCTTAACTACTCTTACGCCTTACCCCACCTGCCACTCTAACTGAACTTATGGTAATATATACTCCTTGCCCCTACCCCCATCACTGTAACTGATCTTACCCCTGCCCCCTCCCCAAAAGATTTGCCCCAACCTATAAAACCAACTCCTATCCTATCGCCCTTCGCTAACACCCCTTTCGGCCTTAGCCCACCTGCACCCAGGTGATAAACAGCCGTGTTGCTCACACAAAGCCTGTTTGGGGAGTCTCTTCATTCAAAATGTGTGTTTTTAACACCCAGCACTTTGGGAGGCCGGGGCAGGTGGATCACCTGAGGTCAGAAGATCAAGACCAGTCTGACCAACATGGCGAAACCCTGTCTCTACTTATATATATATACACAAAAATTAGCTGGGAATGGTGGCAGGTGCCTGTAATCCCAGCTACTTGGGAGGTGGAGGCAGGAGAATCACTTGAACCCAGGAGGCAGAGGTTGCAGTGAGCTTAGATCAAGCCATTGCACTCCAGCCTGGTGACAGAACAAGACTCTGAAAAAAAAACAGACCAGCTGGGTGTGATGGTTCGTGTCTATAATCCCAGCACTTTGGGAGCCTGAGGCAGGCCGGCGGATGAACTGAGGTCAAGAGTTTGAGATCAGCCTGACCAACATGAAGAAACCCCATCTCTACTAAAAATACAAAATTAGCTGGGCATGGTGGCCCAGCCATGCCTGTAGTCCCAGCTACTCAGGAGAACGAGGCAGGAGAATCACTTGAACCCAGATGGTGGAAGTTGCAGTAAGCCAAGATCGCACTTCTGCACTCCAGCCTGGGGAACAAGAGTGAAACTCTGTCTCAACAAAAAAAAAAAAGAAAAAAAAGACATCAACTCTACAGTGAAGCCCACAGCTGACATATTATACCTGTCTGCAGTTTTCAAACAGTCCCCTCTTAGCTGTCCTGTCCCACAGACAGCTCAGGATCACCATAACTTTAAGAAAAAAATCTAACACAAAAGAACAAAAGAAATAGGAAAAAAAGTAATTTCCAGGAAACAAAAGCCTTGGAGGAACAGGAAAACGTAAGAAAGTAAAAATTAGGCTGGCCATGATGGCTCATACATGTAATCACAGCACTTTTGGAGGCCGAGGCAGGTGGATCCCTGGAGGTCAGTAGTTTGCCACTAGCCTGGCCAACAAGATGAAACACTATCTCTACTAAAAATACAAAAGTTAGCCAGATGTGGTGGCATGCAGCTGTAGTCCCAGCGAATTGGGAAGCTGAGGCGGGAGGATCACTTGAACCCAGGAGGTGAAGGTTGCAATGAGCCAAGATCACACCACTGCACTCCAGCCTTAGGCAACAGAGTGAGACTCCACCTCAAAATAAAAAAAATTTTTTTTTTAAAGTGGCCAGGTCAGTGGCTCACATCTGTAATTCTAGCACTTCGGGAGGCCGAGGCAGGTGGATCACTTGAGATCAGGAGTTCCAGACCAGCTTGGCCAACATGGTAAAACCCCATCTCTACTAAAAACACAAAAATTAGTCAGGTGTGGTAATGCACACCTATAATCCCAGCTACTTGAGAGGCTGAGGCAGGAGAATCACTTGAACCCGGGAGGCAGAGGTTGCGGTGGGCTGAGATTGTATCACTGCACTCCAGCCTGGGCGACAGAGTGAGACCCTGTCTCAAAAAAACACAATAAAATTTAAAATTATTATTATTACATTCAAAGAGATAAAAGAAAAATACATGAGCTATGAAACAAAAACAGGATGTTATATTTTTAGATGATTCAGAATAAAAGAGATAAATGAGATAAAAAGATATAAAAGGATGAGTCTGAGAAGGCCAACATCCCAGAAAAAAATTAAATTTCCCAGGAAGGAAATGAGCTTCCTGACTGATAAGTACCCAACATAATATAAGAAAATAAACCCACAAGGAAAAAAAATAACAAAAAATAAATTTAAAAATGAAAATAAACCCACAAGGCACACCATTGTGATTTCTGAGCACCAAGGACAAAGGACAAAAACCTTAAAGCTTAAAAAAAATTTGCACCAGAGTTCTCAACAGTGACACTGAGAAGTAAAAAACAATGGAGCAAACATTCTGAAGGAAAAAGCTAGAATTCTATACCTAGCCATTTGATCAATTAAACGTGAGGGTAAAATAAAGGCCTTTTTAAACTGGTATGGTCTCATTTTCATGCCACTCTTCTTAGAAAGCTACTGAGAATATGATCCAACAAAAAGTAGGAGTAAACCAAGAAACAGGAAGGCACATAAGCCAGGAAATGTGGAATCCAACACACAAGAGGCAAAGGGAATCCCCCAGGATGATAGTAAAGGAATATCCAAGGATGACAGCAATACAGCATAAACTGTATACAAAACAATCAGACCACATGGAAGGAATGCAAAGGCTCTGGGAAAGAAAATCCTGAGAAGGTGAAGTGTACGGAATATGTATGAAGATTTATACCTTGAATATATACTTAGAAAGGCTGTGCACACGAACAGTGAGAAAAAGCAGCTTAGTTTCCCAATGTGGGAAAATGAATTGATAGATTCCTAAAGCTACAAAGTCAAGAACAGCAGCATAATATGTTATTTAGAAATAAGGAAGTTGGCCAGGCACAAAGGCTCAAGCCTGTAATCTCAGCACTTTGAGAAGCCAAGGCAGGCAGATTGCTTGAGCTCAGGAGTTTGAGAACAGCCTGGCCAACATGGTGAAACCCCATCAACAAAAAATACAAAAATTAGCTGGGCATGGTGGCACACACCTATAGTCCCAGCTACTTGGGAGGCTGAGGTGGGAGGACCCCCTAAGCCTCAGACGTTGACGCTGCAGTGAGCTATGAATCATGCCACTGCAATCCACCCTGGGAGACAGACCCTGTCTCAAAAAAAAAAAAAGAGAAATACGAAAGTAAATAGTTTTAAAAAGAGCTGATGGGAAAGAGGACTGGACTAAGTCATATGCAACAACAAAATGTTAACAGAGACAGTTTTGGGTGGAAAGATATGGGTAGGTAATACATTTTTCTGTATTTTTCTAATTTTCTATAATTATCATATTATAATTTAGAAAGCTACATTTTCTGTAATTAGAGATTACTCTGGATTTTGTAAAGAAGACTGGTTCCTATACCAGATCTTGCAGAAGAATACGCCTCTGGAAGTCACGGGATATCCAAAGCTGTCTGTCACATGTCAGGTGGGCTATGATACCTGCAGCAAAATAGCTGACTTCCATTTCCCTGCTACAGAGTAAATTTTTGATATGCTTCAGCACATCTTCGGTCACCAGCTTGGAAGAGAGCTCTCTGACTTCTGCTATGTTGTTCTGTAGGTCAGATGGAACAGAGAACACCAGAGACAAGAAGGTGGGAGAGAATCAGGAACTGGCTTTTTTTCACTTCCTGTTTCTCAGGTCAGATAAATTCAGAACACTTACTCCTATGCCTGCCTCCAGCTCAAGCTAGCCTAATACCCACAATCCAACTCCCTTGATGGGGATGATCTTTAACAACAATCACTGAAGAAGCACTTACTAAGTGCCAGGCACAGTACTAGATAAATAAAATTGTCTTTTTATCTACCTTATCTCATTTAGTCTTTAAAATACTACTACAAAGAAATGTGACACTAAGCAAAACAAACTTGTCAGGTTCACGCTGTTAATAACTGGATGAACTAGAATACAAATCATAGAAGGTACTATGTAAGTGTTAGGTTTTGTTTTTAAGCAATTAAAATTAATTCAAAGCAATTCACCTTACCAAAAGACCAAGAACTTTGCTTTGTATTGCTGCTGACTCTGAAAAGGTCTGTAAAAAAAAAAAAAAAAACAAACAAAAAAAAAAACACACACACACACATATATAGATAGATAGATTACTTTATCATGAAGAAAAACTTTACATATAAACTCTATCCTGTCTTCCCACCTCCAAGACTTGGATGAACATTTCCAATCCTTGATTTTCAATAAAGTGCTTGCAGGCAGCTGGAGACTCATCTGTAAGATTCCAAAGTGCTTTCAAAGTAAACAAGAGGGTGACATCATCTAAATTCTCAGTAGTCTTTTGTTTTACTATTGCTAGAAGTTCCTAAAAACCAAAGAGACAGGGAGTTAAATGGTCTAATGACTAACAATTGCAGTATAAGGAAAGCAATGTTAGGACGCATCAAATCTTGATTCTAAACCCAAGTTCTGCCACTTAGTAGCTTTGTGATCTATTTTCTTCCTATAAAATAAATTATAACTACTTGTTACAGTTTTTGTGAGGATTAAATGAAAAAAAATTTATGTTTAGTAAGCACTTAGACCAGTTCTTGGTATACAGTCATCAAGTTCATAATCAGGTACATTATTAGCTATTCCATTATTTTTATTTAGAACACTTAGTCAACAACTTCTTTAAGCCGAGTACAAAAAAAGGGTAGAAGGCAGACCAAAAAAAAGGTGGCTTTTCTCAATTAAAGAAAATAATTTTAAATTTTGGTTAATTCTTTGATGGAAACACATAAAAGCCTAAAATTTAGGCTTTAGGAAGGGTGGAGAAGGAAGCCTCCATACAAAGGTAATATGTAAACTGAGACCAGAAGAAAAAGAGGATAAGCCAGCCCACTGAGAAATGGGGACATGCAGGAGTGGGGCTGGGGGGAGGGGGGGAGGCACATGCCAGGCAAAGTTTGGGGCAAGAAAAAGTCTGCTGCTCTACGCCACTGAGTAGGTCAATGGGACTAGAACCCCAGGCCAGCATTCCAATGCATGACCTCACATCTTGAAAAAGGCACTGGTTCACTTTAACCGACTGCAAAGTACCACTTGAGATCAACATTTCTAGAAAGAAGTCAAGCTAGTATTTACGGTCTCTTTCAATATCAGACTGTCATGTGAAAGGAAAAGGACAAACCATTTTCACTTTAACCAGCTGATGAAAAGATACATAAAATATAACAAAACACCAAACAAATCAGAATGTGTATTTTCAAGAAGAATGAGACCACCTAAACTACTCTGCCCAATTAGGAGAGAATGTGTCGAGAGACTTCATGACAAAAATAAATCTGCAAGAGTCAAGAGGAGAAGAAAAGAGTGACAGATGAGACAGGCACACTCACCTAGGCAGCTAGTTAGACGAATGAGAGCAAGGCCAGAAGCAAGGGAAGTGAGCCTGCCCCTGAGCGTATCACAGTGGCCAGGCCCTTGGTCATGATTTAGCTTAATGATACTCTTAACTATGCACTGTTACTACTATGACAGATACCTTTTTTTTCAACTGAGGCCTATTTTTCGATGAAAAATCTAAGACACAGAAGAGACTTATCCATTGTCATATGAAGAGTCGCTGGCCTGCTCTTTATCTGTATCTTATCTAGTCCTGTTACCCCTCCCAGCAACTTTACGTTCATGGACTATGTTCCTCCTTTACATTATATGGCAAAACTCTTACCAGTTAAATGTTAACTATTGGTCTACTTCATACCTCCCAACAGTCAACATATTAATGTTGAAAAAGACTGCGCTCACCTGATCTCAATTTCAGTATGTGCTCATGAATTTCAAAAGGGCACTTAACTGTATTTGTCAATATTACTTTATTTCCAAATGAATTTGCTCCAAAGACTATTTCCTAATTCTCTCTCCTCAAATTTTAATCACCATCTTCTCATTCACCTCATTTGATTTTTTCATTGAGAAATACACCCACCCTTCCTAACAAAATCTACCAACCTGCTTGCACTTGCATCAGCATACTCTGCCTTCCCCTCTGCTCCAAACTAAAGCCAACATCTTTACTTCCACTCTAAATCCAATTTCCCCACATACAGAGATTCAGCACCAAAATTATTTCCCTGTATTTTGCTTGTGGCATCCACTTCTCCCTCTTTAGAACTATTCTCATGGGCACAAAATACATCTTAATGTAACTGATCTTTGAAAAAAAAAAAAAAAAGACTGGCCAGGTGTGGTGGCTCATGCCTGTAATCCCAGGACTTTGGAAGGCCAGGGCAGGCGGATCACCTGAGGTCTGGAGTTCAAGACCAGCCTGACCAACATGGAGAAACCCCGTCTCAACTAAAAATACAAAATTAGCCGGGCGTGGTAGCGCATGCCTGTAATCCCAGCTACTCGGGAGTCTGCAGCAGGAGAATCACTTGAACCTGGGAGATGGAGATTGCAGTGAGCCAAGAACATGCCATTACACTCCAGCCTGGGCAACAAGAGCAAAACTCCATCTCAAAAAAAGGAAAAAACAAAACAAAACTGACCCCACCTCTGCTTTCCTTCTCATTAAATTATATCAAAAAGTTATATCCATTTCTCACCTCCCATTTGCTCATCATCCTACTCCAATCAGGTTTTGGCCTACCACCCCACTGAAATAACATAAGCAGGGTGACTAATGACTTCCTCTTGCCAAATCCAATGGTCAACTCTGTCCTTATCTCACTCGACCACTCAGTACTATTTGACATGACTGCCCAATTTTTCCTCAAACATTCCTCTTGGATTCTAAAACACCCCTTTCTCGGTTTTCTTTTTTTGAGACAGAGTCTCCCTCTGTCGCCCAGGCTGGAGTGCAGTGGTGCAATCTCGGCTCACTGCAACCTCCGCCTGCTGGGTTCAAGCAATTCTCCTGTTTCGGCCTTCTGAGTAGCTGGGACTACAAGCATGCGCCACCAGGCCTGGTTAGTTTTTTGTATTTTTAGTAGAGACGGGGTTTCACTATGCTGGTCAGGCTGGTCTCTAACTCCTGACCTTGCGATCTGCCCGCCTCAGCCTCCCAGAGTACTGGGATTACAGGCTTGAGGCACCACGCCCATCCCTCAGTTTTCCTTCTAATGCCCTTTGGATGCTCCTTCTCAATCTCCTTTTCTGGTTCATCCTATTTTTTTTCCAATACACAGGCACATCTAGGAGAGACTGCAGGTTCAACTCCAGACCACCACAATAAAACAACACAAATTTGTTTTCCCACTGCATACAAAAGCTATGTTTACACTATAATGTAGTCTATTAAGTGTGCAAAAGCACTAAGTCTAAAACACAATGAAGACAGCTTTTCTTTTTTTTTTTTTTTTTTTGAGACAGTATCACTGTGTTGCTGAGGCTGGAGTGCAGTGGCATCATCTCAGCTCACTGCAACCTCTGTCTCCCAGGTTCAACCTATCCTCCTCCGTCAGCCTGCCGAGTGGCTGGGATTACAGGCTTGTGCCACTACACCCAGCTAATTTTTGCATTTTTAGTAGAGATGGGGTTTCACCATGTTGGCCAGGCTGGTTTTGAACTCCTGCCCTCAGGTGATCCGCCCACCTCAGCCTCCCAAGGTGCTGGGATTACAGGCATGAGCCACCATGCCCACCCAATATAGATACTTTAAAAATATTTTATGGCTGGCAGCAGCAGCTCACACCTATAATCATAGCACTTTGGGAGGCAGTAGCAGGATAATCGCTTTAGCACAGGAGCTTGAGACCAACCTGGGTGACATGGCTAGACCTTGTCTCTACAAAAAAAAAAATGTAAAAAATTATCTGGGTGTGGTCATATGCACCTGTGGCCCCAACTTCTCAGGAGGCTGAGGCAGGAAGATTGCTTGAGCCCAGGAGGTCGAGGCTGTAGTTGAAACATGTCCCCACCACTGCACTCCAGCCTGGGTGACAGAACTAGACTCTACCTTGGAAAAAAATAAAATTATTGCTAAAAAATGCCAAATCACCTGAGCCTTCAGCAAGTGATAATCTCTCTGCTGGTGGAGGGTCTTGTCTCAGTATTGATGGCTACTAACTGATAGGGTGGTGGCTGCTGAAGGCTGAGGTGGGTGTGGCAATTTTTTTAAGATAACAATGATGTTATCCCATCTATTGACCCTTCCTTTCAAGAAAGATTTCTCTGTAGCATGTGATGCTGTCTAAAAGCATTTTCCTACCTACAGTAGAACTTCTTTCAAATTTGGAGTCAGTCCTCTCAAACTCTGCTGCTGCCTCATCCAACTAGGTTTATATAATAAGTCAAAGTCCTTTGTTGTCATTTCAACAATGTTCACAGACTCTTCACCAGAACTAGATTCCATCTCAAAATAATACTTTGCTCTTCCCTAACAAGCAATTCTTCATGTGTTAAAGTTTTAAATTGCAGCAATTCAGTCACATCTCCAGGCTCCACTTCTAATTTTAGTTCTCTTGGCATCTGTAGTTGCTCCTTCCACTAAAGAACTGAACCTCTCAAAGTTATCCACAAGGGTTAGAATCAACTTCTGAACTCCTGGTAATGTTCATATTTTGACCTCCTCCCAAGAATCATGAATATTCTTTTTGTTTGTTTTTGAGACAGAATCTTTGTCACCCAGGCTGGAGTGCAGTGGCACAATCATTGCTCACTGTAGCCTCAATCTCCCTAGGTTCAAGTGATCCTGCCTCAGCCTCCTGAGTAGCTGAGAGTACAGACGCATGCCACAATGCCTGGCTAATATTTATAGAGACAGGGTTTTGCCATGTTGCCCAGACTGGTCTCAAATTCCTAGCCTCAAGTAATCTGCCCACTTCAGCCTTCCAAAGTGCTAGGATTATAGGCACGAGCCACCACACCTGGCCACAAAATGTTTCTTAAATATAAGACCTAAAAGTCTAAATTACTCCCTGAACCATGGGCTGCAGAATGGATATTATATAACAGGCAGGAAAATATTAACTTCCTTACTTGTACATCTCCATCAGAACTCTTGAGTGGCTGGTACATTATCAACAAGCAGTAATATTTTGAAAGAAATCTTGCCGGGCGTGGTGGCTCACACCTGTAATCCCAGGAGTGGGAGGCAGAGGCAGGCCTCTGGGAGGCCGAGGCAGGTGGATCACCTGAGGTCAGGAGTTTGAGATCAGCCTGGCTAACATAGTGAAACACCGTCTGTACTAAAAATTAAAACTGGGCTGGGCATGGAGGCTCACACTTGTAATCCCAGCACTTTGGGAGGCCAAGGCACCTGGGGTCAGAAGTTCAAGACCAGCCTGGCCAATGGTGGCAAAACCCCGTTTCTACTAAAGATCAAAAAAATTAGCTGGGCATGGTGGCACACACCTGTAATCCCAGTTACTTGGGAGGCTGAGGCAGGAGAATCGCTTGAACTCAGGAGGTGGATGTTGAAGTGAGCCGAGATTGGGCCATTGCACTCTAGCCTGGGTGATAGAGCCACACTCAAAATAAATAAATAATAAAATAAAATTCAAACTGCCTTAAAAAAAAAAAAGAACAAAAGTGCGACCATTTATTTATTAGATTATACAAAAAAGAGAAGGGAAGGGAGTAGCTGTGGGGCTTGGCCCCAACCCCGCCTGGCTCCATCTGAGCAAAGGGGATCTGAGGGAGATCCAGGGGTCAGGCCAAACTGCCTTCTTCACATCTCAATCATCTAAATAATGAACACATCCAAAATCGCTCTTGGTTTTTTATCCTTGATTTTATCCCTATTGTAAGCAGACATACAAGTTAACAAGACAAAATAAACCTGATACTGGATATTAAATACTCATAAGTATAAGATTCCACCTGTAATAGCAATGCAAAAGGTAAAACCCCTGGAATAAATATAAGAAGCATATAATATCAACATGATGAACACCTGAACATACTTCTGGAGGACATGAAAGACTTGAATAAACACTCTGTTCCAAGATAGGGGAAATCACAGGATGTCAATTTTTCTACATCAGTCTGTAATATAATACCACAGAAAATGATATTTTTCCTCAGAAACAGGCCAGCCATTCTGGTGTCTGTGCAGAAAAAACAAATAGAAAAGGATAACTAAGAGAAATCTGAGGACAGATCTTAAATATTCAAGTATTGATAAAGTTAGTGGATGGACAGACATGCAAATTAATGGAACAGAATGAAGTCCAAAAATAGATATATACAGGGGTATTTAATATGATAAAGGTAGCACTATATAATGATGAAGAAAAAATAATTGAATAAAGAATACAAAGGCAAATAGAAAACACACAGAGAAGAAAACTTAAGAACTAAACTCAACATCTCAAAAAAAGTCCAAATATTCACATGTTTAAAAAAAAAGGAGAAAGAACAGAAATCACAGGATTAAAACCATGAGGAGGCTGGGTGTAGGGGCTATAAACACAGCTACTCAGGAGAACTGCTGGAGTCCAGGAGGATGAAGCTGCAAAGAACCGTGATCGCGCCACCTGCCACTACACACCAGCTTCAGGACAGGATGAGATCAAGTCTCTTAAACAAAACGAGGAATTTTTAAAAATACTTCATGATGGAGGGAAATAATTTGCAAGTGTGCCATCAATCCCAGATACATAATAAAAGAAGAGAATGAATTCAATTACATAAAAATAAAAAATTATTGCATCATAAAACATGCCATAAATGAACTAAAAATAAACAGCAAAATGGGAGAAAATGCATGCACCCAATATCACAGTCAAAGGCTCATTTCCTTAATATATTTTTAAAAATCCTATAAAATAGAAAAAAGCCAACAACCCAAAAGAAACTTATAAAGACCATGAATAGACAGTTTACAAAAAATATAAATGACTCTTGGGGGGAAAAAAAAAAAAAAAGGCCAGTTGTGGTGGCTCACACCTGTAATCCCAGCACTTTGGGAGGCCAAGGTAGGAGAACCACTTGAGCCCAGGAATTTAAGACCAGCCTGGGCAACACAGCAAGACGCTGTCTCTACAAATAACTAAAAGAAATACACACACATATATATATATTAGCCGGTCATTCGTGGCATGCACCTGTGGCCCCAACTACTTGGGAGGCTGAGGTTGAAAGATCATTTGTGTCCAGGAGGTCGAGGCTGCAGTAAGCCGTGATCACGCCACTGCACTCCAGCCTGGGCAACAAAGACAGATCCCAGCTCAGGAAAAAAAAAAAAAAACAAAGTAGTAAAATGCTGAGACATTAATGACAAAAATTCATGTAATAGGCTGAGCGGCTCACACCTGTAATCCCAGCACTCTGGAAGGCTGAGGTGGGTGGATCACCTGAAGTCAGGAGTTCCAGACCAGCCTGACTAACATAGTAAAACCCTGTCTCTACTAAAAATACAAAATTAGCTAGGCATGGTGGCACACGCCTGTAATCCCAGCCATCTGGGAGGCTGAGGCAGGAGAATCGCTTGAACCCAGGAGGCAGAGGTTGTGGTGAGCCAAGATCATGTGACTGCACTCCAGCCTGGGCAATAAGACCAAAAAAAAAAAAAAAAAAAATTCATATATAAAATAAAGTATAGAATAAAACAATGATATAATTTTTTATTAACATAATCATAACATAAATACCAATTAATGATTTATTTTAAATTGTGGTATAAATTTGTTGGGGACTGGAGGAGGCAGTAATTTGTAAAAAGATTTGTAGAAGAACTAAGTTCTTATTTACTATAGCAGCAAAATCAATAGAAAACACCTAAAGCTGCTCAATCAAGAAACTACAGTATAAGCATTTTATTTAGAAATGTGGAGGTTATATACCAAAAGAAATAGCTACAAAATCAGAAAATTTCTTCTGGGGAGCAAGTCTTACAAATTTCTCACTTTAATAGGCCTTTTCGAAGATTTGATTTTTTTAAACTATGATTATAAATTTGACTTAAAAAAAAAAAAGGTTATATCTACCTTAACTGCCATGAAAAGCTCTTCAAGCTGTGCTGTTTGCTGAGGTGAAAGCTATAAGCAAACAGAAAGGCTCAAGTGAACTACTGAAGCTGTATAAAAACTGGGGAGAGAAATCTTGCCTTTAAGAAATTACATACCTGCAGAGCTAGAATAGAGGTGACACTCACTGCCATTGTTTGCATCTTGGGGTTTTCATGCTTACAGAGCCATCTCATAACAAACTTGGCAGCATCAAACCTGAAAAGCAGTATTTATTTTTCTCACAATTATATACAAAGTTCGTAAAACGTCAGATGGGGGAGAAGAACTCATTCGGCATTCTCCAACTGATCCCGTAACAAAAATAGTCTTGGATTTTTAAAGCCTCAGCTATGAAAACCAAGAGCATTTGGCAGAGACATGACCAGGCAAGGGATAGGGGAGTATGCAAATAAGAACATGAGAAAAATACATAGAATTCACATAATAGATGAGCAAATCTAAGAAAAATGTATTTCTCATTCAGTTTCTACTATGATGGGTCTGATAAAGAAAGGAGTTCCAACAGAGCAGTTTGTAATGTGAGTAGTAGACAATGCTGCAGCTAACATCACTCAGTTATAAAGTGACTGAGCCTAAACTTTGTACTCACAAATCAGAGCCTTTGCTCTTGTTAGCCTGTGCCTCATTTCTCTGCTCTTTCATAGCAACTATTATAAATATTTTAAAGGGCTAAGTGTGGTGGCTCACACCTGTAATCCCAGCATTTTGGGAGGTCGAGGCAGTCGGATCACCAGGTCAGGAGATCCGAGACCATCCTGGCCAACATGGTGAAACCTCGTCTCTACTAAAATACAAAAAAAAAAAAAAAAAAATTAGCTGGGCATGGTGGCGTACACCTGTAGTCACAGCTATTCAGGAGGCTGAGGCAGGGGAATCACTTGAACACGGGAGGGGGAGGTGGCAGTGAGCCCACTGTGCCACTGCACTCCAGCCTGGGCAACAGAGCAAGACTCCATCTCTAAATAAATAAATAAATAAATAAATAAATAAATGTCTTAAAACTCGTGAATCTGAGAGACTACAAAGGCCTCAAGGGAAATCCTTCTGGAATGGCTAGAATGATGATGATTTCCTAAATAATTAATTAAAAAGTAAATTACTAATAAAATAATAATTATATTACAAAATGAATGAATGACTAATATTCTTTAGAACAACCTGTACTAGGCTAGGAATTGTGTTAAGTACTTTATAGACATTATCATATCTAAAGCTGGTAAGAGTCACCATTTTACAAATGAGGAAACTTATAAGCAAAGATAATGGAAGGGCTAGATCTTGAGTCCAAGTATGTTTGACCCTTGTAGTCCGTTCTTACCCACCACCTTGTACTGGATCATTTTAGGAGACAACATTTTCAAGCAGGGTACTTCTAATCACTTCTCTGTGGAAGAAGCTCAACAGAACCTTCTCTCCAAACACCTCATCCTAGCCTTAATCAAGCCTTTGGTAATAACCAAAGGCCAACACCCCAATCAAATGACCAAGTCTTATACTTGCCTGTCAAACGGAACATCCACAAGAATCCTGGAATTGGTTAAGGAGAGAAGACAATTCTTCTGTAACTTTTAGAGAATAAAGAAAAATAATTTTAAACAAATGTAACACTCCATTCTAAACAAAGATTTGGAAGTTATTATCAGTGAGCTTTTCTTATTGAGAGCCCACTGTGTACTTGTCCCTATCCACAGTTTTCATTTAATGCTATAACTGATGAGTGCCATGCAGGAATGAAAACCGAGTAGGATTTTCCAACCTTCAGAATAAGGTAGAAATAAATGAGGAAAACCACCTTCCTAATTGTATTTTTAAAAAATCAACTCCCTTTTCAAAGTACCCATTTGAATTAGATTTTACAAATGTGTATCCCTGTGTAACCACTGCTACAGTCAAGATACACTACTTCTCTCACCCCAGAGAGTTCCACTGTCCCCTCTTCCAGTCAATCTCCACCCTGTAAACCCCATCCTGAGAAAATTCCAGTCATTATAGATTAGTCTTTTGTAAGATGTTATCCAAATGGAACTCTGTAGCTCTGCTCTTTTGTGTTAGCCTGTTTTGCTCAGCATATAACATTTCTGAATTTCATCTACATTGCCAGTATTGGTACTTCATCATGTTTGTGTGCCAAACAGTGTTTCCCTACATAGATTTATCATAATGTATCTGTTCACCTGTTGTTGAACATTTGGGATGTTTCAAGTTTTTGGCAATAAAGGTACCATGAACAAAAATAACTTTATATGGATATACGCTTTTATTTATCTTCAGTAAATACCTAAGAGTGGAATGACTAGGCAGTTTATAAAGTGTATATGTAACTTCTAAAGAAACTACCAAACTGTTCCAATCTTTTGACCATTTTTATAATTGGTTTATTTGCACTGTATTAACGAGTTCTTTATATATTCTGAATGAAATCCACTCTCATATATATAAAATGAACATGTTTCCCACTCCATCATCTACCTTTTCATTTTAACAATGTGTGTTGGAGGCCGGGCGCAGTGGCTCAAATCTGTAATCCCAGCACTTTTGGAGGCCAAGGTGGGCAGATCACAAGGTCAGGAGTTCAAGACCAGCCTGACCAACATGGTGAAACTCCATCTCTACGAAAAATACAAAAATCAGTTGGGCGTGGTGGCGCATGCCAGCAATCCCAGCTACTCAGGAGGCTAAGGCAGGAGAATCGCTTGAACCCAAAAGGAAGAGGTTGCAGTGAGCCGAGATCGTGCCACTGCAATCCAGCCTGGGGAACAGAGTGAGACTCCGTCTCAAAAATAAAAATGTGTGTGTGCGTGTGTGTGTGTGTGTGTCTGAGTGAACAGCTTTTAATTTTGATGAACTTTCATATTTTTCTTTTATAATGTGTGTGTATCCTAAGATATCTTTACTTATCCCAAGGTCACAAATATTTTCTCTTATGTTTTGCTAAAGTTTTATTGTGTTCATTTCTTTTTTTGTTTGTTTTTCATTTGTTTCTTTTAGCCAGGGTCTTGCTTTGTTGCCCAGGCTGGAGTGAAGTGGCTCAGATCAAAGCTCACTGCAGTCTCCAACTCTTGGACTTAAGTAATCCTCCTACTTTGGCCTCCCGAGTAGCAGGGACTACAGAGATGTTTGCCACCATGCTCAGCCAATTTTATATTTTTAGTAGAGACTGGGTCTCATTATGTTGCCTAGGCCAATCATGAACTCCTAGCCTCAGTGAGCCTGCCCCCTTGGTCTCCCGAAGTGCTAGGATTACAGGAATGAGCCACTAAGCCCAGCCTTGCTTTTATATTTAGACATATGATTCAATTCAGCTTAATTTTCATGTGTGGGGTGAGGTAACGGTCTAAACACGAAAGTGTTAATAGACATTTCTGGACAGTGGGTTTATGAGAGATTTTTCTAAATGTTAACCTCCGGCCAGGAGCAGTGGCTCACATCTGTAATCCCAGCATTTGGATGGCCGAGGCAGGTGGATCACCTGAGGTCTGGAGTTCGAGACCAGACTGACCAACATGGTGAAACCCTGTCTCTACTAAAAATACAGAAGAATTAGCCAGATGTGGTGGTGGGTGCTTGTAGTCCCAGCTACTTGGGAGGCTGAGGAGAATCGTCTGAATCCAGGAGGTGGAAGTTGTAGTGAGCCAAGATCACACCACGGCACTCCAGCCTGGGCAACAAGAGTGAAAATCCACCTCAAAAAATAAAAAAGAAAATTTTAACCTCACTGCTTATCCATATTTCCTATTTTTTCTATAAGAAACACAAACTCTTTTATCTATTCTCTTTCTCCAATAGGATGAAAAAACAGAACTAAATAATATATATTTTTCAAATATTTATCCTAAAGTTAAAAAACACGAACTGTTGGCCAGGTATGGTGGCTCACACCTGTAATCTCAGCACTTTGGGAGGCCGAGGCAGGTGGATCACGAGGTCAGGAGTTCACTGACCAACATGTGAAACTCTGTCTCTACTAAAAATACAAAAATTAGCCAGGTGTGGTGGTGCACGCCTGTAATCCCAGCTACTCAGGAGGCTGAGGCAGGAGAATCACTTGAACCCAGGAGGCAGAGGTTGCAGTGAGCCGAGATTGCACCACTGCACTCCAGCCTGGGAGACAGAGCAAGACTCCATTTAAAAAAAAAAAAAACACACACACACACAAATTGTGCCACTGCACTCTGGCCTGGGCGACAGATCTCAGATTTTGTATCAACAACAATAAAAAAAAGCACAAACAAATATTCAATTGAAATTACCTGCTGGTAATGGGGGAAATTTTTCAGAGCCTTGAAAAGTAGACAGGTGACCTCTGACAACAGGCGAACAGGCATCCCCTTGGCCAGGCCCTGGCGTGTTAGGTTGAGAGCGCAAGCACTAGCTGTGAATTGCACTGGCAAATCCAACGGGTGATTCCTCATTCCTACAGCCACAAGCTGAAGATGAACTTGTTTTTAGTACATATGATGCAACTAACGTTCTTTATGCTGTCTTATGCATGTTTTGGTTGGCAGAAATCTTCATTTATTGGGACAGGAACAGATTTTCCCTGTCCTAAGCATTTATTCTTTAGAATATCAAAGAATTACAGCAAAGCCTTCTAATCCAAACAGAGTCACTAACTATCTGTGTGCCTTCAGCCAAGTCACTTCCTTTCTCTGGACCTCTATTTCTTCATCTGTGAAATTAACTTCAGAACCATTTATTGAACCTCACTCCATACAAGCTACTGTGACAGGCCCTACAGGGACACAAACATGAACCACAGTTGCTCAATAGCATAAAGCCTTCTGAGAGAAATAACGCTGAGAAATGCCAAAAAATAAAATAAAATTGAAGGTAAGCACCATAAAAGACACACTAATGAAGTGACGTCTGAGGTAGTTACGGAGAGAGTGGTCATTTCTGGTAGAGAATTGAAAGAACTCATTGAGAGAGCACATTTAGGCAGAGTCTCAGATAGGACTTACACAGCAGGAGGTAAATGTGGAGGCAGAATGGACAGGGTATTCCTAGGGGAAAGAAGTATGATACAGAAAAACACAAAGTGGAGAAAAGGATGGGATAAATCCACCAAAAGAGGAGAAGAATTTGAAAAATGGTAAAAATATTACGTTGCCTGCGGAAGACCTAGAACACAAATGTAAAATGAGGGCATTGTTCCAAGCTTAGACCCACCTTTTCTGCCATTCAGGGACAGTGTGATCTGTTTCCCCTATCACATAGGAATAAACATCTCAGAGATTAATCTACTGATAACGCACAAACCATGACTTTAAGAGACGAGAGCCCCTCACTTTGATAGCTGCATGAACCTGTGAAACCTAGACAGACCTGGCATATACTTCTGTTATGGAAAATGACTTTATTTGTATATTGCTAGACTGATTTTTCAGTTTCATTTGATTGCCGTCATCTGCAATTTAGAAATCCAGAAACCAAAAGAAATGTGATTTTCAAAAAAATTAAAGAATCTTGGTATGAAAATAAATTTTTGCCTGGGCAATATAGTAAGATGTCATTTTTATGGAAAAATCAAAAAGAGTAGCCAGGCATGGTGGGGCATGCCTGTAGTCCCAGCTACTCGGGAGGCTGAGGCAGAAGGATCGCTTGAGCCCAGGAGGTCAAGGCTGCAGTTAGCTGAGATCATATCATGCCACTGCATTCCAGCCTCGGCAACAGAGCAAGACCCTGTATCAAACAACAACAAAACAAACAAACAAACAAAACAGAAGAACACCTAATTCAATCTCTTCCTCACAGACAGGTAAAAAGGTCCAGAATCTTTTTTTTTTTTTAATTTTTTTGAGATGGGCTCTCACTTTATTACCCAGGCTGGAGTGTAGTGGTGCCATCATAGCTTACTGCAGCAGCCTCAAACTCTTGGGCTCACATAGTCCTCCAACCTTAGTCACTCAATTAGGGGGGACTATAGGCATGTACCACCATGCATAGAGAATTTTTTTTTTTTTTGAGATAGAGTCTCGCTCTGTTGCCCATGCTGGAGTACAGTGGCACGATCCCAGCTCACTGCAACCACTGCCTCCCAGGTTCAAGGAATTCTCCTGCCTCAGCCTCCTGAGTAGCTGGGACTACAGGCGCCCGCCACCACACTCAGCTCATTTTTGTATTTTTAGTAGGGACAAGGTTTCACCATGTTGGCCAGGCTGGCCTCGACCTCTTGACCTCAGGTGATCTACCCGCCTTGGCCTCCCAAAGTTCTGTGATTATAGGCGTTAGCCACCGCACCAGGCCTTTTGTTTTGTTTTTGAGACAGAGTCTAGCTCTGTCACCCAGGCTGGAGTACAGTGGCATCATCTCTGCTCACTGCAACCTCTGCCTCCCAGGTTCAAGTGATTCTCCTGCCTCAGCCTCCTGAGTAGCTGGGACTGAGACTTTGTATTTTTAGTAGAAAAGGGGTTCCACCATGTTGGCCAGGCTGGTCTCAAACTCCTGACCTCGGGTGATCCACCCATCTCAGCATCCCAAAGTGCTGGGATTACAGGCATGAGCCATGGAGCCTAGCCAGCAGCTTTTTTTTTTTTCTTTTCTAGATTTGTGTACAGATGGAGTCTTACTAATGTTGATCAGGCTGGTCTTGAACTCCTGGCCTTAGGAAATCCTCCCACCTCGGCCTCCCAATCAAAGTGGCAAGTGGTGGGATTACAGGTGTGAGCCACCACACCTGACCCAGAGTTTTTCTTTATGTATTATTGCTTTTGAACTGTAAATAAAGTTAATCTCCCATGCTGTAAAAATAACCATGTTTTTAAGGAAGTGCCAAGAATTACAAATGATAAAAACCTTTCACTGTCACATTTCACTAAAAACAGCTACAATTTTCAAATAAACACATGTATAAAAGAAAAATAAATAGCTGCAGTTTTCTTTCCCAAGCAACTTAATACTCGCAATTACCTTTACAATAACCCAACCTTCCCTAAACCAAAACTAAGTTTGGCTGTATCAATATTGGCAACTTTGTTATTGACAAAGTAAGTAGTAGATTTAGCCACCTTCAATTATTTTTATTTTGTTCTGTACTTTTCTTTCAGAAAGCCACCATGATCCTATTATTCCCTTACTTAGACCACATTTTAAAAGTGTTTTGATTCAAATTTATTCCACATAAATCCAGATGCTCAAAGCAAGAGACACTATGGCAGCTAAGCTTAACATTGTTTTCTTTGCTCTATGAGGGCACTTGACTCACTACAGAATAAAGCATATAATTTATTATATTCAGTGTGTTTTGTGAACAATTATCAATTGAACCAAGTTAAGAAGTAATAATAAAAACTGTCTTTCTTCAATTACCTTTAAAATAGCAGGCATGGTTACCTTCACTGAAAATGTCTCCGTGAATAGCCTGTAGAGGGCTTCCTTCATAAAACATGATCTGTTCCTGTATCGGCTCAGTGCTTCTGAAATCTGACTCATATTGGCTCCTCCAGCAACCTGAAAATAAAGATGTTACCAAATAGGTTTCACCATTCATTTTTGAGCACAGGGCTTTTGGGGCATCCAGTGTTTGGGACAATAATAACAAATGTTCAGTTAAATGTTCCAGGTGTTGGCCGGACGCAGTGGCTCATGCCTGTAATCTCAACACTTTGGGAGGCCAAGGTGGGTGGATCACCTGATGTCAGGAGTTAGAGACCAGCCTAACCAATATGATGAAACCCCATCTCTACTAAAATTGCAAAATTAGCAGGAGTGGTGGCAGGCGCCTGTAGTTCCAGCTACTTAGGAGGCTGAGGCAGGAGATCACTTGAACCCAGGAGGCCAAGGTTGCAGTGAGCCAAGACGATGCCACTACACTCCAGCCTGGGTGGCACAGAGAGACTCCGTCTCAAAAAAAAAAAAAAAAGTTCCAGGTGCTTTCCAAAGTTGTTCTCATTTAATCATAATTTTAATAAACATTCTGATCAACCTCATTTCTACATATGAGTCCAGAGAGGTGAAATGTGCTACAATTTAACAAAGCAATTAAGTGCTGGAGTCAGAATCAAATGCCATCTTCCTACAAATTTATATTACAGTTAAGACCTCAACTGAAAAATGAGTAACATGTACATTTTTAAGCAACAAATTATCATGAACGCATAGACTGTTTTCTAAGTATTCATATAGAATAAATGAGATAAGAGGAGACAGGAAAAAGCCCACATAAAATGAAAAAGCGTTGACTATTTTTAGTATTAAGTATTTTGTTATAATTCTTCCTTCAACCCTTTACTGTGAACCTAAAAAAAGAAAAAAAAATCTTTTTAAATGCTTCCGTGACCAGCCTGGCCAACATGGTGAAACCTCGTCTCTACTAAAAATTTAAAAATTAGCCAGGCATGGGGGTGCACGTCTGTAATCCCAGCTACTCAGGAGGCTGAGGCGAAAGAATCACTTGAACCTGGAAGCAGAGGCTGCAGTGAGCCGGGATTTTGTCAGTGCACTCCAGCCTGGGCAACAGAGCAAGACTCTGTCTAACTAAATAAATAGGCCAGGCACGGTGGCTCACACCTGTAATCCCAGCACTTTGAGAGGCCAAATCGGGCAGATCACGAGGTCAGGAGTTTAAGACCAGGCTGGCCAACATGGTAAAACCCCACCTCTACTAAAAATACAAAAATTAGTCAGGTGTGCTGGCAGGTGCCTGTAATCCCAGCTACTCAGGAGGCTGAGGCAGAAGAATTGCTTAAATCCAGGAGGCAGAGGTTGCAGTGAGCCAAGATTGCGCCACTGCACTCCAGCCTCGGTAACATAGCAAGACTCCATCTTGGAAAAATAAATATAAATAAATAAATAAAAGGCAATTCCATTTAAAATACCATCAAATATATTAGATATCTTTAAAGTAAGTACAAACTTTTGTATACTAAAGTGACAAAATATGCTGAAAGAAATTAAAGATCTAAACAAATGCAGAGATATACTGGATTCAAGAATCAGGAGACTCACACCAGGCGTGGTAGCTAATGCCTGTGATCCAAACACTTTGGGAGTCTGAGGCATGAAGGTTGCTTGAGGCCAGGACTACTAGACCAGCCTGGGCAACACGGTGAGACCGCGCCTCTATTTTTAAAACAAAAGGAGACTCAACGTTATTAAATGGCAATTTTCCTCAAACTGACCTACAGATTCAATGCAATCCCAACCAAAATACCAGTAGTCCTTTTTGTAGATATTAACAAGTTGCTTTTATTATTTATATGGGAATATAAAGAACCTAGAATAACCAAAACAATTATGAAACAGAATAACATAGTTGAAGAAGTCACATTACTCAACTTCAAGACTTCGTATAAAGTTATAGTAATCAAGACAGTAGGCTGAGTGCAATGGCTCACACCTGTAATCCCAACACTTTGGGAGGCTGAGGCAGGCGGATCACCTGATGTCAGGAGTTCAAGACCAGCCTGGCCAACATGATGAAACCCTGTCTCTACTAAAAGTACAAAATTTAGCTAGGTGTGGTGGTGCACGCCTGTAGTCCCAGCTACTCTCCCAAGTGGCTGAGCCAGGAGAATCCATTGAATCTGGGAGACAGGTTGCAGTGAGTCGAGATCACACCACTGCACTCCAGCCTGGGTGACAGAGCGAGATTCTGTCTCAAAAAAAAAAAAAAAAGACAGTACAGCATTAGTGTAGATATACAAACAGACAGAAATAAAGAGTCCAGTAACATACTCACACACACACACACACATATATATATATATATATACACCCAATTTTCAACAAAGATGCCAAGTTAATCTAAGGGAGGAAGAGACAGTCCTTGGTGTTGAGCCAAGATCTCACCACTGCACTCCAGCCTGGGCGATAGAGCAGGACTCTGTCCGCTTGAACCCAGGATGTGGAGGCTGCAGTGAGCCATGATTGTGCCATTGCACTTGAGACTAGGCAACAGAATGAGATTCTGTCTGAAAAAAAAGTTAAACATTGAATTACCATATGATTTGGCTCCTCTACTCCTAAGTACATACCCAAGAGAACAGAAAACCTACGTTCACACAAGAGCTTGTACATAGCAGCATTATTCATAATAGCCAAAAAGTACGATGTATTGTCAGCTAATGATGGATAAACAAAAAAACAAAATGTGGTATATCCATGGAATGAAATATTATTCAGCTATAAAAATGAATGAAGCAGTTACATGCTACAAGATGGATAAACCTTTAAAATATTATGTTAAGTAGAAGAAGCCAGTCACAAAGGGACACATTAAATCCATATTCTTAGCAAGAAATAACATGCAGTTGTTCTGGATTTTTTTTTTTTTCCTGAGACGAAGTCTCACTCTCTCACCCAGACTGGAGTGCAGTGGCATGATCTCAGCTCACTGCAACCTCCACCTCTTGGGTTCAAGTGATTCTCCTGCCTCAGCCTCCTGAGTAGCAGGGATTACAGGCGCCCACCACCACGCCCGGCCAATTTTTGTATTTTTAGCAGAGACCAGGTTTCACCATGTTGGCTAGGCTGGTCTCAAACTCCTAACCTCAATTGATCTGCCCACCTCAGCCTCCCAAAGTGCTGGGATTACAGGCATGAGCCACTAAGCCTGGCCTATATCTTAATATTACATTCTCACAAACTACCACACAGTAGGTGCACAATAATGGTTAGTTATTAAATAACCTCTTTAAAGATTTTTTATCTGCCTCTGTTACCCTAATACCTAGCATAAATTCTGGCCTATAGCACAAGTTTAATAATGTTCTAAACAAATGAAACAAAACTTATTCAGATAAGAACAAACCCTCAAGCCTTGCTTTGTAGTAAAGAAGTCAGAATAGCCCGCATCTGTGGCCAATAGTCCCACAAATTGCATGGCAGGCCGCTGTCGTATAAACAGTTCTACAGCTGCATCAGTGATGCAATTGCTCCCAGAAATATCCAGTGACACAACATTGGGCAGGATATCCTTCTGCTGTAGCAAATGAAAAGCTAGGTCTGATTTGAGTTGCTTGTGATCAGAAATGTCAAGGTGAAGCAGACATTTAAGTTCTCTAATGACTGCAAGAATTTGTGGTTTGGTCATGGTCAGGCATTTCAGATAGTGCATTGTGAGAGACTTCAATCGATCCTTACAGATAAGCAGTGCAGAAATATCAGTGACCAGAGTATTAGAGATATCCAAGCTTTCCAGTCTTGGTAACTGAGAAACATTAGCCAGGTCTTCAGTATGAAAACAAACATTAAAAACACTTAAAATGCAAAGACCAGTGAGCTGACCAAAGAACAGTACTCTGGAATTTTGAGGGATGCTTGTCGAGTCTAGCAGGAGACACTGGAGGTTTTGCTGCATCCAGCTATTGCTACAGAGTCCACTTAGGATGTCTGGGACTGGGAGGTCAGCATGTACTGCAGTAGCATTCAGTTCAATAAGCTTATGATGGCAGAAGGCTTTTATGAATGCAGGTGTAGAGATTTTAGCTTTTTGGATATTGGCCAGCTTCAGTTTCATTTGGTTGCCTCGGAAAATGCTTGCTGTTCTTTCAGTCAGCTTGCCTAAAAAAGAACCAGAACCAGCTTGTAATCACAACTTGATCTCATGCCTTTCCGGGATAAAATGTGGCAAAGAACAAAGACAGATGCTAATAATAACAATAATAATAATGACAACATTTACTGCTTACTCTGTGCTAGGCATTGTTCTAAATCTTTACTAAGATTATTATCTCGTCTACTCTGCATTAATACTACAATGGAATTATTATTACCACTATTACACAGCTGAGGAAACAAACCTGAATAGGTTAATTAACTTATCCAAGGTCACCATCAGAATCAGGAGTCAACCCCAGTTTGTCTATAGAGCCCCAAATTTTATCTATAATAACCTTGCTCACAGAAAGGAAGAACAAAATGAAATAGGTAGATAAGTACAAGTACTATTACTACTACAATATACAAATACTACCACTAATAATTACTTTTAACCAAATTAGTATACAATATTTGACAAATCACTTACATCTCTGGGCCTCATTTTCCTCATCTGTAAAATGAATGGGTTATACTATTTTTCATTTATTACACATCTGTTTTTGTTTTGTTTCTTTGAGATGGAGTCTCACTCTGTCATCAGGGTGGAGTGCAGTGGCACAATCTCAGCTCACTGCAACCTTTGCCTCCCAGGGTTCAACTGACTCCCCTGCCTCAGCCTCTGAGTAGCTGGGATTACAGGCATGAGCTACCAGGACCAGCCTACTACACATCTTCAACAGTGAGATCCCATGTTACGTAACAGGCACACAAGGTAATCAGACACCTGTGACCACAAGGAATTCAGTATAGGGAGGCGCACCAAGTAAATAAGTACAGTAGTGTGCTATGTATAGTAGTGGCATGTACCTGGTATTGAATTTGCACAGATGAGACTGATTTTACTTTGAGGAAGGTTTTAAAGACACTGTCAGTTTGCCAGGGGGAAGGTAAGCATGTCAAAGACATGGAAGACACAGAGCAGCAAATCATTCAAAATGACCCTAAGTAGAACAGCACTACTGGAACACAGTCCCTGAGGGGAGGCACGGCTGGAAACAACTATGAAGAGGATGGTAAAAGGCCTGTCCACAAAGCTAGGAAATTCAGACTTTATCCCACAGACAATGAGGAACAATTTAAGACTTTTTAAGCAGAAAATGAATGGTCATCACATTTTTTTCTTTTTTTGGGATGGAGTTTCGCTCTTGTTACCCAGGCTGGAGTAGTGACCTGGTCTCCGCTCACTGCAACCTCTACCTCCCAGGTTCAAGTGATTCTCCCGCCTCAGCCTCCTGAGTAACTAGGATTACAGGCACCTGCCACCATGCCCAGCTAATTTTTGTATTGTTAGTAGAGATGAGGTTTCACCATGTTGGCCAGGCTGGTCTCAAACTTCTGACTTCAGGTGATCCGCCCACTTTGGCCTCTCAAAGTGCTGGAATTACAGGCATGGGCCACCACACCTGGCCAGCCACTGCATTTTGATGTAGCTTCTTAAAAAAAAAGAAAGAAATGGGCTGGGCGCAGTGGCTCACACTTGTAATACCCAATGCTTTGGGAGGCCAAGGCAGGAGGATCACAAGGTCAGGAGATCGAGACCACCTTAACCAACATGATGAAACCCCATCTCTACTAAAATACAAAAAATTAGCCAGGTGTGGTAGAGCACACCTGTAGTCCCAGCTACTCCAGAGGCTGAGGCAGGGGAATTGCCTGAACCTGGGAGGTAGAGGTTGTAGTGAACCAAGATTGCACCACTGTACTCCAGCCTGGAGACAGAGGGAGACTCGTCTCAAAAATAAAAAGAAAGAAAAAAGAAATAGTTATAATTACATTTTTAGAAACTCTAATTCTGCAACAGAGTAAAGAATTTAGGACCAGGGCAGTGGCTCACACCCGTAATCCTGGCACTTTGGAGGCCAAGGCAGTAGGATCACTTGAGGTCAAGACCAGCCTGGCCAACACGGTAAAACCCCATCTCTACTAAATATACAAGAATTAGCCGGGTGTGGCAGTGTATACCTATAGTCCCAGCTGCTCAGTCGCTGAGGCACAAGAATTGCTTGAACCTGGGAGGGAGGCAGAGCAGTGAGCTGAGATTGCGCCACTACACTCCAGCCTGGAGGACAGAGGCAAGACTGTCTCTAACCAAAAAAAAAGGAAAAAAAAGAAAGAAAAGAAAAATGTAGGCTGTGAAAAGTGGCTCATGCCTGTAATCCCCACACTTTGGGAGTCCCAGGCAGGTGGACTGCTTGAGCCCAGGAATTTGAGAGCAGCCTGGGCAACACAGGGAGACTCCATCTCTACAAAAAAATTTTTTAATTAGCCAGACATGGTGGTGCACACCTGTAGTCCCAGTTACTCGGGAGGCTGAGGCAGGAGGATCACTTGGGCCCAGGAGTTTGAGGTTACAGCAAACTGTGATCACACCACTGCATTCCAGCCTGGGTGACAGAGTGAGACCATGTCTCAAAAAACATAAAATAAGCTAGATGTGGTGGCTCACGCCTGTAATTGAAGCACTTTGAGAGGCTGAGGCAAGCAGATCACCTGAGGTCAGGATTTTGAGGTCAGTTCAAGACCAGCCTAGCCAACATGGTGAAACCCCGTCTCTACTAAAAATACAAAAAGTAGGCTGGTCCGAGTGCAGTGGTGCTTACAACTAATTGATCACAACTAGTTACAGATTTCTTTGTTCCTTCTCCACTCCCACTGCTTCACTTGACCAGCCAGAAAAAAATAAATAAATAAAATTTAAAAATAATAAATAAAAAATAAAAAAGGTTGACCAAGCATGGTGGCAGGCCCCTGTAATCCCAACAGGAGTCTGAGGCAAGAGAAATGCTTGAACTTGAGAGGTGGAGGTTGCAGTGAGCTAAGATGGTGCCACTGCACTCCAGCCTGGGCAACAAGTGAAACTCTGTCTCAAAATAAATAAATAAATAAATAAATAAATAAATAAATAAATAAAAGCAGCATTCACTGAGGTAGGAAGAAAATCTGGAGAATATGATGACTCAGCTGCCCAGAGCAATTGGTAACATGATTCAGGCATTTAAAATAAAGGGCTGGGAACTCTGAGGAATGACAGAAGAGGTTAAATAAACCAAGGAAAATCACACAGGGAATGTTCAGAGTGAGAAAAGTATCCAAGACAGGACCTTAAGAAGCACAAAATACTTAAAGTGCAGATAGAAAAACAGAAGGAAATTGTGGAAGAGTAATTCAGGATACAAAAAAAAAAAAAAAACAGGAAACTATTCTAAACCAGGAAGGTAAAGGAGAGTAATGACCACTAAAAGCCAAACCAACAGGAAATCCTGATAATTATTTTTTAAGTGACAGAGTCTCACTGTTGCCCAGGATGCAGTGCAATGGCATGATCATAGCTCACTGTAGTCTCGAGTTCCTCGTTCCAAACAGTCCTCCCGTCTAGGCCTTCCAAAGTGCTGGGATTACAGGCATGAGCCAGAGTGCCGAGCCACTCCTGATAATTTAATGGATCTAGATAATGATTATCCATCTATGGCCACCATAATCACAAAAACAAAACAACCAGACCTTATAAACTCCCTGAAGAAAGCACATAGCATCACACCAAGAGTAAAAAAACAAACAAACAAACAAACAAAAAAACCCAAACCTGAATTTGATTAAGCATCTACCTTCAACATTCAAGTGACAGCATATACAGGGATCAGAAGAACCCCACGAAAATCATAGCGCTTATATGACAAAATCCCTATTATGAGAAACTTTACACAACAAATAATCAGTTTCTTTAAAACACATACATAAACATACACATGGATACAAATAATATAGAGTTGACCCTTGAAAAACACCAGTTTGAGCTACACAGATCCACTTATACACATATTTTTTTCAATAAATATACTGCAATTTTTTTGGAGATTTGCAACAATTTGAAAAAACTCGCCAATTCTGTAGCGTCCACATATCAAAATGAAAAGGGTCTGTCATGAATATATAAAATATATACTGCAGCACTCTTCATAATAACCAAGATATAGAATCAACCTAAGTATCTATCAATGGATAAACATATAAAGAAAATGTTGAATATGCACACGATAGAATACTATTCAGCCATAAAAAAGAATAAAATCCTGTCATGTGCAGCAAGATAGATGAACCTGAAGGACATTATGTTAAGTGAAATAAGCCAGGCACAGAAAGATAAATACCACATGATTTCACTCATGAAATCTAAACAAGATGATCTCATAGAAGAAAAGAATAGAGGCCAGGCACAGTGGCTCACACCTGTAATTCCAGCGCTTTGGGAGGCTGAGCGGGCAGATCACCTGAGGTCAGGAGTTTGAGACCAGCCTGACCAACATGCAGAAACCCCCATCTCTACTAAAAATACAAAATTAGCTGGATGTGGTGGCACATGCCTGTAATCCCAGCTACTCAGGAGGCTAAGGCAGGAGAATCGCTTGAACCCAGGAGGCAGAGGTTGTAGTGAGCCGAGATTGCGCCATGGCACTCCAGCCTGGGCAACAAGAGGGAAACTCCATCTCAAAAAAAAAAAAACAATAGAATAGAACAGTAGTTACCAGAGGCTGGAAAAGGAGGAAGGAAGGGGAAATAAGGAGAGATTACTCAACAAGTACAAAGTTACAGTTAGAAGAAATAAATTCTGGTGGCCTATTACACAGTAGGGTTTCTATGATTAACAATAACGTATTATATATTTCAAAATATCTAGGACAGAATTTTGAATGTTCCTACCACAAAGAAATGATAAATGTGTAAGGTCATGGGTATACTAAATACCTTGATTTGGTGATCACACAATATATATATGCATATAGAAACATCACACTGGCCAGGCGTGGTGGCTCACGCCTGTAATCCCAGCACTTTGGGAGGCTGAGGCGGGTGGATCTCCTGAGGTCAGGAGTTCAAGACTAGCCTGGCCAACATGGTGAAATTCCGTCTCAAAATTTAAAATTTTTATATATTAAAAAAAATTAAAAAAAAAAGAAACATCACACTATACCCCCAAATATGTACAATTATGTATAAAAAATAAAAATGTGCCAGGCGTATTGGCTCTTGCCTGTAATCTCAGCACTTTGGGAGGCCAAGGTGGGCAGAGCACGAGGTCAGGAGTTCAAGACCAGCTTGACCAACATGGTGAAACCCTGTCTCTACTAAAAATAGAAAAATTAGCCGGGCATGGTGGCGCATGCCTGTAATCCCAGCTACTCAGGAGGCTGAGGCAGGAGAATTGCGTGAACCCATGAGGCAGAGATTGTAGTGAGCCAAGATCATGCGCAACTGCACTCCAGCCTGGGTGACAGTAAGAGACTCCGTCTCAAATATACATACGGCAAAAGAAATGAAAGAGGGAACACAACTACCGAACTTATAGAAATGAAATGGATTATAAAGGAATACTATAAACAAGTGTATGCCAATAAATTAGATAACTTACACGAAAGGGACAAGTTTCTAGAATAACACAAACAACTATTCAAGAAGAAACAGATAATCTGAAAAGGCTCATAACAAGAAGAGAGACTGATTTAGTAATTAAAACATCACTCACAAAGAGGCTAAAAGGGCTTCGCTGATGAATTCTACCAAATATTTAAAGAATTGACAACAATTATTCACAAACTCCTCCAAAAAACAGAACTTCCCAACTCATTGACGCCAGCACTGCTCTAATACCAAACCCAGACAAAGACAATGCATGTAATAGGAATGTAAAAATATGTATGTAAAAATCCTCATTAAAGTACTAGCAAACAGAATCCAGCATCATACAAGAAGAAATCAATTACACAAAAATATTCAGGCTGGGTGCAGTAGCTAATGCTTATAATCTCAATACTTTGGAAGGCCAAGGCAAGAGGATTACTTGAGCCCAGGAGTCTGAGACCAGCCTAGGCAAGCGATAAAGAGAAACCCCATCGCTACCAAAAAATAAAAAAAATTAGCCAGGTGCAGTGGTATGTTCCTGGTCCAGCTACTTGGGAGGCTGAGGTGGGAGGACTGCTTGAGCTGAGGAGGTTGAGGCAGAAGTGAGCTATGATAGCACCACTTCACTCCAGCCTGGGCAACAGAGCAAGACCCCATCTCAAAACAAAAACATCATGAAGCAGAGTAAACAAAACAAAACGAAAAAGCAGTAGCACATGAAAATGACCAAGTGGGATTTGTCCAACGAATACAAGGTCAGTTTAACATCCAAAAAGTAATTAATGTAATATACAATATATAAGCCACACATGGTGGCTCACTCATGTAATCCTAGCACTTTGGGAGGCCACTGCACTCTAGCCTTGGCAACAAGAATGAAACGCCGTCTCAAACAAAATAAAGAGACACAAATGGCCAATAAGCACATGATGACCAATAAGCCCACACCATTTAGTCATTAGGGAAATGCAAATTAAATTAAAAGCACAACAGATACTATTTCGCATCCATTAGGATGGCTCTAATCAAAATGGCAGATAAGTCTTGGTGAGAACGTGGAGAAATTAGAACTCTTGGACACTACTGGTGGGAATGCAAAATGGTACAGCCACAAACAAGTATTTGGCAGTTCCTCAAAAATATAATGAGTTACCATTTCAGCAATTTCACTCAGAGAAATGGAAACTTATGTCCACATAGAAACTTTTACACATTCCTGCATATTCATATGGGGCAGAGAAGGTTTAGAATAATTTTTTTAAAGCTTAAAAACAAAACTTCTACACATCTTATGGTAGCATATTACTCATAACAGCCCAAAAGTGAAAACAACACAAATGATCATCAACTGAAATACAGATAAATACAATGTGGTATGTCCACACAGAATATGCAACTACAAAAAGGAATGAGTACAGATATACATGTTGCACACTGTGAGCCTTAAAAACATGTTAAGTTAAAAAAGTTAGGCACGCAAGGCCACATATTGGATGATTTAACTTATATTAAATGTTCAGAATAGGCAAATCCATGGAGATGGAAAGTAGACTAGTGGTTGCTTAGGGCTGAAGAGATGTGGGAAAAGGAAGGTAAAATCTAACAGGCACAAGGTTTCTTTCTAAGGTGATAGAAATTTTGAGGTTCTACAATTGATTACAGGCCTGACACAGTGTCTCACGTCTGTAATCCCAGCACTTTGGGAGGCCAAGGCAGGCAGATTGATTGAGGTCAGGAGTTTGAGACAGGCCAGGCCAACATGGTAAAACCCCATCTCTACTAAAACTGCAAAAATTAGCTGGGTGTGGTAGCCAGCACCTGTAATCCCAACTATTCGGGAGGCTGATGCAGGAGAATCACCTGAACCCGGAGAGTAGAGGCTGCAGTGAGCCAAGATTGTGCCATGACACTCCAGCCTGGGCAACAAAATCAAAACTCCGTCTCAAAAAAAAATAAATTAGCAGAGCGTGATGGCACATGCCTGTAGTCCCAGCTACTAGGGAGGCTGAGGTGGGAGAATCACTTAAACCTGGGACGTGGAGGTTGCAGTGAGCCAAGTCCATGCCACTACATTCTAGCCTGGGTAGCAGAGCGAGACTCCAACTCAAATTAAAAAAAGAAAAAAATGTGATTATGGTCATGGCTACACAAATCTGTGAACACACTAAAAAAAATCACTGAACATACACTTTAAATAGGTGAATTGTATGGTATATGAATTACATCCCAACAAAGCTATTTTTTTTACAAGAATGTTCACAGTAGCACTATGTATAACAACAAATTAAAAAGAGCAAACATCCATCATCTGCATTTAATCATATATCAGAATACTTAAAAGTACTGAATGACTAATGAATTACAACCCTGATTAATCTCAATAAAGTTGTTACGAAAAAATTGTTTTTCATTAAGAAAAAACGGTAATGAGGCAAATTAAACTTTTTTTAAAAAGAAAAAAATTAAATACCCAGCTGGACGTGGTAGCCCCCGCCTGCAATCCTAGCACTTTGGGAGGCCAAGGTGGGCAGATCACCTGAGGTCGGAAGTTCGAGACCATCCTGGCCAACACAGTGAAATCCTGTCTCTACCAAAAATACAAAAAAATTAGCTGGGTGTGGTGGCCTGCACCTATAGTCCCAGCTACTCAGGAGGCTGAGGCAGGAGAATCGCTTGAACCCAGGAGGCGGAGGTTGCAATGAGCCTAGATCGCACCACTGCACTCCAGCATGGGCAACAGAATGAGACTGTCTCAAAAAAATTAAAAATTAAATAAACAAATAACAAAATAACCATTTTTTCCTTTCTTTTTTTAAGTGGAGTTCTTAAGCCCAGCTACAATGGGAGGTAAGACTCATAACCACAATGAAAAGAATGATAAGACTACAGCAAGAGCATTTTGAAAGCTAAAGAGCAGGCTGGGCGCAGTGGCTCATGCCTGTAATCCCAGCACTTTGAGAGGCCAAGGCAGGCAAATCACCTGAAGTCAGGAGTTCGAGACCAGCCTGGCCAACACGGTGAAACCCCATCTCTACTAAAAATACAAAAATCAGCCAGGCATGGTGGCGGACACCTGTAATCCCAGCTACTCAGGAGGCTGAGGCAGGAGAATCACCTGAACTCAGGGGGATGGATGTTGCAGAGAGCCAAGATTGTGCCACTGCACTCCAGCCTGGGTGACAAGAGCAAGAAACTCCATCTCAAAAAAAAAAAAAAAGGGGGGGCCAAGCGCAGTGGCTGACACCTGTAATCCCAGCATTTTGGGAGGCCAAGGCAGGCAGATGGCCTGAGCTCAGGAATTCACGACCAGCCTTAGCAACACGGCAAAACTGTCTCTACTATAAAAATACAAAATATTAGCTGGACACGGCAGTGTGCGCCTGTAGTCCCAGCTACTCGGGAGGCTGAGGCAAGAGAATTGCTTGAACCCGTGAGGCAGAGATTGCAGTGAGCCGAGATTACGCCACTGCACTCCAGCCTGGGAAACAGAGCGAGACTTTGTCTCAAAACAAAACAAAACAAAAACAAGCTAGAGAGCAGATGGATGAGTGATAACTTAGCAAGTGAAGAATGGAAAGCCAAGTCAATAGCAGGGCTAGCTCGAAGACAATTTCCATCATGGGATCCCAGAGAGAGTGAGACTCAACCTCCAGACAAATGAAATGGGAATACTTTGTGAGAATCACAATAGGAATTGTCTATGAAACGTGCTTTTCAAATAGTAAAGTACCGCAAGAGCAGACTGTAGAGAAAGAAGCCTTATCATTACCTTGCCAAGTCATCATCCTGAGAAATCGATCAGCTACTTCCTGAGGGAAAGTCCAGTGCTCCGGAAGGCACAGTGTTCCATCAGGTCTTTCAGAACACAATTTCTCCAGGTTAGCAATCAGGAAATTCAGGCAGATGTTGACCAAAGTATAAGGAGATGCCTCTTCCTAGGAAACAAAACCCCAAACAAACTTTGTTAGAATATATCTGCAAAAATTCAACACAAAACTTGTCATGCCATACATTTTCCACTTGATAAGGATATCTTAAGATACATCCTCAGTACTCTAATAATGATTTATATGTAACGAAACCACCTTATTCCAACTGTTAACTGAATGTAAGATTTAATCTGCTGACCCTTCTGTTGTACAGCTGTCTCTCAAAATCTGCAGATTGGTTCCAGAACTCACTGACCAGCATCCATGGATGCTCAAGTCCCTTATATAAAATGGTATAATGTTTGCATATAACCTATGCAGATATTCTCATAAACTTTAAATCATTTCTAAATTACTTATAAAAACTAATACAGCGTAAAGCATTTTACATATTGTTTACAGAATGACAAGAAAAAGTCTGTACATGTTCAGGACAGATGCAGGGTTTTTTTCCCCCTAATATTTTCCATCCAAAGTTGGCTGAATTCACATATACTGAACCCACAGTCACAGAGGACACGCTGTACCTTGAAAGACATTAAGTTCTTTTTTTCTTTTTTTTTTTAAACAGGGTCTCACTGTCGCCCAAGCTGTAGTGCAATGGCACAATCACAGCCAAATGCAGCTTTGACTTCCCCAGTCAAGTGATCCTTCCACCTCAGCCACCTGAGTAACTGGGACTACAAGCCCATGACACCATGCCCAGCTGATTTTTTTGTATGTTTTAGGGAGTCCCACTTTGTTGCCCAAGCTAGTCTCGAAACTCCTCGGCTCAAAAGATCCTCCCTCCGCCTCAGCCTCCCCAAGTGCTGGATTACAGGAATGAGCCACCACACCCAGCCCCAATATTAAGCTCTCTTAATCCTTCACTTATCACCTGTTCTGTGCTAGCCTGAAAACAAGAGATGGGTAAGATATAGTTCTAGTCCCTTTGGGGCTAACATTTAGTGAAGAATACAAACAAGAACTCTGACAATTTCAATGCAATGTTTGGAACACTCCAAGCTGAGATCACATGGCCATTCACTCAACAATTCACATTGATTATCATGCGTCTACTCTCAAAACTATTCACAACCTCAAAGGATGATACATTCAAAGTCCTATGAAAGTCTAAGAAACTGACAGGAAGGTGAGACTATAAAGGCATATATACAGATAGTCCTTGACTCATGATTTTTGGATTTACAATGGTATGAAGTAGAAAGCACACTTCAAATTTTGGATTTTGATATCTTCACTGGCTAGTGACATGTAATATGATACTCTTTCAATGCTGGTCAGCAGCGGTGAGCTGCAGCTCCCAGTCAGCTACACGATCATGAGGACAAACAACCAATACTTAATGTCTTCTTGAACACTATGCCTGCTAAACCATCAACAAGTGTCAGTGGGCTCCAATGCTTAGAAGAGCAACTAATGACCCTGTTGCTGTAGCTTCTCCATTATCCAGAAATTAATTTCTAGTTCAATACTTCAAACATCCTCCAGGTTAAGCGTGCCTTCGGCTGTGTATGTTAACCCTGAGTACCTAGATGACCACTAATTTTCACTGTCAGTATCAATATATTCCATGAGATATTCAACACTATTACGAAATGGGCTTTATGTTAGATGATTTTGCTCAACTGTAGGCTAATGTAAGAGTTCTGAGGCCAGGTGTGGTGGCTTATGCCTGTAATCCAAGCACCTTGGAGGCCAAGGCGGGCGGATCACCTGAGATCGGGAGTTCAAGACCAGCCTGACCAACATGGTGAAACCCCATCTTACAAAAAAAAAAAAAAGAGTTCTGAGCACATTTAAGATAGACCAGGCTAACCTATGATGTTTGGTAGGTTAGGTGTATTAAATGAATTTTTGACTTAGAAAATTTTCAATTTACAATGCTATTATTGGGACATAACTATCGTGAGCCAAGGAATGCCTTTCTCCTCTACAAAATAGAAAGGCTGGCCAAGTGTGGTAGCTGTAATTCTAGCACTTTGGGAGGCCAAGGCGGGTGGATCACTTGCTGTCATGAGACCAGCCTGGCCAACATAGCAAAACCCCATTTCTACTAAAAATACAAAAATTAGCTAGGCGTGGTGGCATGTGCTTATAGTCCCAGCTACTCAGGAGCCTTGAGGCAGGAGAATCCCTTGAAACCAGAAGGCAGAGGGTGCACTCCAGATAGGTGACAGAACGAGACTCAATCTCAAAAACTAAAGTTGCTCTGAAATTAACTGTGGGGCCAGGCCTGGTGGCTCACACCTGTAATCTCACCACTTTGGGAAGCCAAGGTAGTTGGATTACCCAAGCTTAGGAGTTCGAGACTAGCCTGGCCAACATGGTGAAACCCCACCTCTACTAAAAATACAAAAATTGGCCAGGCCCAGTCAGTGGCTCACGCCTGTAATCCCAGCACTTTAGGAGGCCAAAGCAGGCGAATCACAAGGTCAGGAGTTAGAGACCAGCCTAGCCAACATAGTGAAACCCGATCTATACTGAAAACACAAAAAATTAGCCAGAAGTGATGGCAGGAGCCTGTAATCCCGTTACTCAGGAGGCTGAGGAAGAAGAATCGCTTGAACCAGGGAGGCGGAGGTTGCAGTGAGCTGAGATCACACCACTGCACACCAGCCTGGGTGACAGTACAAGATTCCATTTCAAAAAAAATACAAAAATTAGCAGGGCATGCTGGCAGGTGCCTATAATCCCAGTTACTCAGGAGGCTGATGCAGCAGAATCGCTTGAACCTGGGAGGCAGAGGTTACAGTGAGCTAAGATCGCACCACTGCACTCCAACCTGGGTGGCAGAGTGAGACTCCATCTCAAAAAATAAAAAATAACATAAATAAAATGAAATAATAAACTGTGGGCCAGGCATGGTGGATCACACCTATAATCCCAGCACTTTGGGAGGATGTGGTGGGCAGATCACTTGAGGTCAAGAGTTTGAGACCAGTCTGGCCAACATGGTAAAACCCATCTCTGCTAAAAATATAAAAATTAGCCAGGTGTGGTGGCTTACGCCTATAATCCCAGCTACTTGGGAAGCTGAGGCAGGAGAATCTCCTGTACCCAGGAGGCAGAGGTTGCAGTGAGCCCAGATCGCACCACTGCACTCCAGCCTGAGTAACCAAATGAGACCCTGTCTCAAAAATAGTAATAACAAATTAACTGTGGTGACAGTTGCACATACATGCTCACATATATGAAAAGTCTCCTGGTCAGGCACAATGGCTTACACCTATAATCCCAGCATCAGAGGCCAAGGCAGGCAGGTGGCGTGAGCTCAGGAGTTGAAGATCAGATGTGGCAACATGGCAAAACCCCGTCTCCACAAAAAATATTTTAAAAAATTAGCCAGGTGTGGTAGGGTGTGCCTGAGTCCCAGCTACTTGTGGGCTGCAACAGGAGAACTGCTTGAGCCCAGGAGGTCAAGGCTGCAGTGAGGAAATGAGACATGATTGTGCCACTGCACTCCAGCCTGGGTAACAAAGTGAGACCCTGTCTCAAAAAAAAAAAAGTCTCTGAATTGCAAAATATATATAGACACTCAAAATAGCATCCATAAAGTTCAGCTTACAATAAAATAAAATATCAGACATGAGAAGCAGGAAAAAAAAGTCAATAGAAACAGGTCCCCAGGCCAGGCGTGGCTCATGCCTGTAATCCCAGCACTTTGGGAGGCCAAGGAGGGCAGATCATGAGGTCAAGAGATTGAGACCATACTGGCCAACATGGTGAAACCCCATCTCTACTTAAAATATAAAAATTAGCTGGGCATGGTGATGCACACCTGTAGTCTCAGCTACTCAGGAAGCTGAGGCAGGAGAATCGCTTGAACCCAGGAGGCAAAGGTTGCAGTGAGCCAAGATGGCACCACTGCACTCCAGCCTGGCAATAGAGCGAGACTCTGTCAGAGTCAATTCTCCCTCAGCCTCCTGAGTAGCTAGGATTACAGGGGGCCCCACCACGCCTGGCTAATTTTTTTTGTATTTTTAGTAGAGACAGAGTTTCACCATGTTGGTCAGGCTGGTTTCGAACTACTGCCCTTGTGATCCGCCCGCCTCCCAAAGTGCTGGAATTACAGGCGTGAGCCACCATGCCACCTGGGAAAGAATATTTTAATAAATAATACTTAATAAGGACAATATCCTATACTTGGAACCTAAAACATTGCTTTGTGGTTTAATATCTGTTTAATTGTAGTTAATTAATTCACTAAGTGCAAAGAATAGTAAAACAAATTTGATGTCTCTACGTTTAATTTTTTATTTTTATTTTTGAGACAGTCTTAGCTCTGTTGTCCAGGCTGGAATACAGCTCACTCCAACCTCCACCTCCCAGGTTCACACGCCTCAGCCTCCTGAGTAGATGGGACTACAGGCATGTGCCACCATGTCTGGCTAATTTGTATTTTTAGTAGAGACCGGGTTGTTGAGGCTGGTCTTAAATTCCTGGCCTCAGGTGATCCGTCCACTTCAGCCTCCCACACTTTGGGCTGAGGTGGGAGGACTGCTTGAGACCAGGAGTTCAAGACTGGCCTGAAAGACAAAGCAAGATCCAGTCGGTTTTTACTTTATTTCATTTTATTTTTTAAGTTCGAATTAGACGCAAAAGATAAACACATTGATTTTGGAAGCAAACAGACGCAAAACAGAATAAACAACAATAACAAAAACAACATGGCAAATTTCTAAAAACCAACAAGGAGAAAAATCTTATGATGGGGGAATGGACACAGAGGGGAAAAAAAAAGGTATGATCACTGAATTGTTATCAAAACAAAGCATGCCAGCCAGGCCCAGTGGTTCATGTCTGTAATTTCAGCACTTTGGGAGGCCAAAGTGGGCGGATCACCTGAGGTCCGGAGTTCAAGACCAGTCTGACCGACATGGTGAAAAGCCACCTCTACTAAAAAAACAAAAATTAGCCAGGTGTGGTGGTGCATGCCTGTAATCCCAGCTACTCAGGAGGCTGAGAAAGGAGAACTGCTTGAACCCAGGAGGTGGTAAGCCGAGATCACACCATTGCACTCCAGCCTGGGCAACAAGAGTGAAACTGTCTCAAAACAAAAAAAGACCAGCGAGGTGTGGTGGCTCACAGGTGTAATCCCAGCACTTTGGGAGGCCGAGGTGGATGGATCAGGAGGAGTTTGAGAGCAGCCTGATCAACATGGAGAAACCCGTCTCTACTAAAAATACAAAATTAGCCGGCAGTGATGGTACATGCCTGTAATCCCAGCTACTCAGGACGCTGAGGCAGGAGAATCACTTGAACCCAGGAGGTGGAGGTTGTGGTGAGCTGAGATGGTACCACAGCACTCCAGCCTAGGCAACTAGAGCAAAACTCTTGTCTCAAAAAAAAAAATAAATAAAAGACAAGGGATATTCGGGATCTGGAGAAAAAGATACTGCAAAGAGAAACGTGGATAAATATAAAACTTTTCTTCTTAATTCTGAATTTAAGATAACTTAAAAAAAACAAAAGCAAAATACTGTGCAATTCTGAGAAGTAAAATGCATTATTTCTATAGGACAAAGAATAGGATAAGAGCAAGAAAAATCAAAGAGTATTATTATAAGATGAAGCAGTGGAGCCAGGCGCAATGGCTCACACCTATGATCCCAGCACTTGGGGAGGCCAAAGCCAGTGGATCACTTGAGATCAGTAGTTTAAGACCAGCCTGACCAATATGGTGAAACTCCGTCTCTACTAAATACACAAAAATTAGCCATTTTTGGTGGCAAGCGCCTGTAACAGTCCCAGCTACTCGGGAGACTGAGGCAGGAGAATTGCTTGAACCAGGGAGTTGGAGGTTGCAGTGAGCAAAGGTTACACCACTGCACTCCAGCCTGGGCAAGAGAGCGAGACTCCATCTCAGAAAAAACAAAAAAGGATGAAGCAGTATAGTGGTGGCATATGCCTGTAATCCTAATGCTTTGGGAGGCCAAGATAGGAGGATCACTTGAGTCCAGGACAGTGAGGCTGCAGTGAGCCATGATCATGAGACTACACTCTAGCCTGGGCAACAGAGCAAGAGCTTGTCTCAAAAAAAAAAAAAATTAAGTAGTATATTTAAAAGTAAACTGTGAGCAGACAAAGATGTAATTTTATTTTATTTTATTTTTTCAGAGGCAGGATTTCACCATGTTGGCCAGGCTGGTCTTGAACTGCTGACCTGGTGATCCACCCACCTCGGCCTCCCAAAGTGCTGAGATTATAGTCGTGCTGAGATTATAGTCGTGAGCCACCATGCCCAGCCTGAATATATATTCATTTTAAATGCAAATGAACATTCACCAAGACAGATCATATCTGAGCCATAAGACAAATCTCAATAAATATAAGTGGACTGTAATCACAGAGTGCAATTTTTTTTTAAATGGTGTCTCGCTGTCACCCAGGCTGGAATGCACAGGCAGAATCTCACATCACTGCAATCCATCTCCCGGGTTCAAGCAATTCTCCTGCCTCAGCCTCTCAAGCAGCTGGGATTACAGATGCATGCCACCATGCCTGGCTAATTTTTTTATTTTTAGTAGAGACAAGTTTCTCCATGTTGGCCAGGCTGGTCTTGAACTCCTGACCTCAAGTGATCTACCTGCCTCAGCCTCCCAAAGTGATGGGATTACAGATGTGAAACACCACACCCAGCCTAGACTGCTACTTTTAACAATGCATCAGAAGTCAGTAACAGAAGATATGCTGAATATTCCCAACTATTTGGGAACTAAGTAATATACTTCTAAATACTCCATGGGTCAAATAAGAAATTACAATGGAAATTAGAAAATATTTTGTAAAATAAATAAAAATTCATAGGCGTTAACCATAGCAGTGTTAGGGGAAATGTCAAACTCTAAATATTTATATCAGAAACTAGAAAGGTATGAAATTAATATCAAAGTTTCTACCTTTAAGAGATTTTTAAAAAGGCCAGGCACAGTGGCTCACACCTGTAATCCCAGCACTTTGGGAGGCCAATGCAGGCAGATCACAAGGTCAGGAGATCGAGACCATCCTGGCTAACATGTTGAAACCCCGTCTCTACTAAAAATACAAAAAAATTACCAGGGCGTGGTGGCGCACCCCTGTAGTCCCAGCTACTTGGGAGGCTGAGGCAGGAGAATCACTTGAACCCAGGAGGCGGAGGTTGCAGTGCACCGAGATCACACCATTGCACTCCAGCCTGGGCAACAGAGCGAGACTCCATCTTTAAAAAAAAAAAGAGATTAAAAAAAAAAAAGCCAGCACAGGGTTTACGCCTGTAATCCCAGCACTTTGGGAGGCTGAAGCAGGCAGATCGATGTGAGCTCAAAAGTTCAAGATCAGCCTGGGCATTGGTGGCTCACACCTGTAGTCCCAGCTACTCAGGAGGCTGAGGTTGGAGAACCACTTGAACCGGGGAACCAAAGGTTGCAGTGAGCCAAGACTGCCATTGCATTCCGGCCTGGTGACAGTGAAACTCTGTCTCAAAAAAATAAAATAATAAAAAACACAAGGTAAACAGAAGGAAATTTTAAGGATAGAAGCAGAAATCAGTAAGAGAAAACAGACCAACAGTGGATATAACCAAAGCAAAAATTTGGTTCTTTTAAGATTTATTATTAAATCCCTATGTACAATAACCAAGAGGAAAAAAACAGGAAAGAAAAAACATAAATTATCAACACCAGAAACGAAAGACAGATCATTACAGACACCATAAGCACTAACAGGATAATAAAAGAATCCCGTGAACAGTTTTATGCCAATTAATTTGATAACTCAGATGAAACAGGCAAAATCCTTAAGACATGTTACCAAAACTGAAAAAGTTTAGTAAGTGCAAATACATTTAGAAATATGTCTTATTGATGGACCTTTTTATTAATATAAAAGTGAAATGAATGAACAGCCCTATATATTTAAATTCTTCCCCCTGAGAAATAGATAGAATAGATAATAATATAATTAAACACTCCTCCCTTTAGCCAGCGTCCCAGCTTCTCCGGAGGCTGAGGAGGGAAGATCCCTTGAACCCAGGATCTAAAAACTAATAACTTTTTAAAAAAACCTTCTCCCAAAGAAATTAGTCTTAGATGACTCCACTGGTGAGTTCTATTAAATATGTAGATAAGTGGTAATACCAATCCTACACAAACTCAAAGAATAACAGAATTAAGCAATTCATTTTTTGAGGCCAGCATTATCCTGATACTAATATCAGGGAACAGCCTGACCAACATGGTGAAACCCTGTCTCTACTAAAAATACAAAAATAAACTAGCCAGGTGTGGTAGCACCTCTGTAATCCCAGCTACTCGGGAGGCTGAGGCAGGAGAATCTCTTGAACCCAAGAAGTGGAGGTTGCAATGAGGCAAGATCACACCACTGCACTCCAGCCGGGCAACAGAGCAAGACCCTGTCTCAAAAAATAAAAATGAAATGAAATAAATTCAGATAAAAGATTTCTGGAGAGCAATGTTTCTTATAAACACGGACTAAACAACTACTCAGCAAAGGCTGGGAGTGTGGTGGCTCCCACCCGTAACCCCAGCACTTTGGGAGGTCGAGGCAGGTGGATCACCTGAGGTCGGGAGTTCGAGACTAGCCTGACCAACATGAAGAAACCCTGTCTCTACTAAAAATACAAAAGTAGCCAGCTGTGGTGGCACATGCCTGTAATCCCAGCTACTCCAGAGGCTGAAGCAGAAGAATCGCTTGAACCTGCGAAGCAGAGGTTGTGGTGAGCGGAGATATTGCCATTGCACTCCAGCCTGGGCAACAAGAGCAAAACTCCGTCTCAAAAACAAACAAACAAAAATTCAGCAAAATATAGCAGAATTCTGCAATACACCAGAACAGTACATCATGACCAGATGGGATTTATTCCTTTTTTTTTTTTTTTTTTTTTTTGAGATGGACTCTCGCATTGTCTGTCGCCAGGGCTGAAGTGCAATGGTGCCATCTCGGCTCACTGCAACCTCTGCCTCCCAAGTTCACGCGATTCTGAGTAGCTGGGATTACAGGCACACACCACCACACCCGGTTAATTTTTTGTATTTTTAGTAGAGATGGGGTTTCACTATGTTGGCCAGACTGGTCTTGAACTCCTGACCTTGTGATCCACACCTGCCTTGGCCTCCCAAAGTGCTGGGATTACAAGCGTGAGCCACCGTGTCCGGCCTATTCCTTTAATATAAAATTAAATTCTCAATCAAATAAATTCAGAATAAAGAAAAAAATTATTAAAAATTAACACAGAATAAAGAAAAAAATCCAGAAGCTCACACCTGTAATCTCAGCATTTTAAGAGGCTGAGGCGGGCGGATCATGAGGTCAGGAGTTCGAGACCAGCCTGACCAACACGGTGAAACCCCTTTTCTACTAAAAAATACAAAAATTAGCTGGGCGTGGTGGCACACACCTGTAATCCCAGCTACTCAGGAGGCTGAAGGCAGGAGAATCATTTGAATCCGGGAGGCGGAGGTTGCAGTGGGCCAAGATTGTGCCACTGCACTCCAGCCTGGGGCGACAGAGCTAGACTGCATCTCAAATAATAATAATAATAATAATAATAATAATAATAAACCACAGAACCAGACAGAGAAAATCGGTGTATTTTTGTAAAGAAATCTTGTGTTTCGATTCCAAGCAGCAAAAAATGTGCTTGAGATGTTGCTAGTACATAAGTAAAAAATCCAAGTTTTCCATTAATTACAAATCCACAAATTATACAACTTTTCTAAGTGAGTTCAAAAGAGTACAGGCTATATCGTAGCAGGGCACAAACGTCTTCCAACCAGGCGTTAATATGTAAAGCACAACCTTAATCAAACATTTCCTTCTCTCTATAAATTTTGGGTTGAGCCTTGACCACTCAATCCTTCGAGTTCCCAGAGGATGGCCCTTGGCGGGTTTTTCCAAAGTGGGGTCGGGGGTCTGAACCCTTGAGGTCAAATTCAAGTTCGCCAGCAAGTCAACTACATTTCAGAGCTCCCAACTTCCCTACATCGGTAAAATGGAGCCTGGCAAAGCCTACAACACACTAGAGATTATCGGATTGCTTTAGAAAGGCGACACTAGACAACACACAGTAGGCGCTAAACACACTTTTTTTTTTTTTTTTTGAGACCAAGTCTCGTTCTGCCGCCAAGGTTGGAGTGCAGCAGCGCTATCTCGGCTCACTGAAACCTCCAACTCTCGGGTTGAAGCGATTCTCCCGCCTCAGCCTCGCGAGCAGCTGGGATTACAGGCACTCGCCATCATGCTCGGCTAATTTTTTGTATTTTAGTAGAAACGGGGTTTCAGGGTTTCACCTGTTGGCCACGAGGTCTTGAAATCCTGACCTCGGGGGGAGGGGAAAAAAAAATCTTGACCTCAAGTGATCCGCCCGCTTCGGCCTCCCAAAATGCTAGGATTACAGGCGTAAGACACCGCGCCCGGCCATCGCATTCTTTTGGTTTGCATTTTGCCCGGAGCTAAGTTAAGTGCAACAGGCAGTCGGCAAAGGCTGGGGAGGGGGAAAGGGAGGGGGAGGTGGCGGACGCGCGAAACCGAAAAAATCAGTCTTCGGGTTCCGGTTCCCCTAGCCTGGCTGAGCTACTCGCCCGGCCTCGGGCCCAAAGGCCTCGGCTGGTAGCGGCCAAAGGGTCACCGCCTCCGCAGGGCGCCGCATCCACAACATGCGAGGGCAAACGGGCAAGGTTTGGGGCTTGGGGGTTCATGACTGAAAAAACACCGTCCACTACGGGCCGAGCCGAGTGCCATGCCCACCAGCACCTACGTCTAAGCTCACAGCCCCCAGCACTGGGGCGAGGAATCCTGAGGAGGCTGGCCCGGGCCACTGGGATCCCGCTCTCGCCGCGCTGCCTCAGGGAGCAAGGTTCCCGCGCTCTGCCCGGGCAGAACCGCCCCCCGCCCCCGGCGTCCAGGCCGCCTACCCCCGCACACCTCCCCGCGATGCCTGCGCCTGGAAGAGGCTGGGAATCTAGACCGCAGCCCCGCGCGGACCACACTCCCCGGCAAGTGCCTCGGCTGCGTCCCTCGAGACTCCTCGAGCTCGCCGAAGTCAGACGTGACGCCGAGGTTCGCGTCGCCGCCCGCGCCCCAGGGCTCACCTGTACCACGCAGCGGCCCAGGGCATCCTTCTGAGCGTCGGGAGGGACGATGTTGCGGGGCGCGTGCCCTGGGTGCAAGAAATGAACCATGGCGACCCACGCTGGCGAGGCGTCGAGAAGAGAGCCGACGTCCAGCAGGGCCCGGATCCCGTCAGGAGGGGCGGCTGCCAGGACGTACCGACCACTCTCGCGGGGCTTTTGAAACGCCGGGCAAGCCGACGTGCACGCAGGGGCCGGACCGCCGCAGACCCCACCCCCCCGGGAGGCCTCCCAGCCCCATCCGCCCCCCGCCACTGAGCCCCGGGGCCAACCGTCCTCCTCCCGCCTTCCCAGCCCCTCCAAGACCAACCTGCTACCGCCCAGCCGCGTACCTCAGGGCTTGACAGCACATTCCCCCAGGACCAGCTCTGTGTAGTTGGGGAATACTATATATAAATTCATTATTTATTTCTACATACGTATATATGTTTTAAAGCTTTCATACGTTAAAATATGTTTTTCAAATACTTTGCCGCTAAAATCTGGCAACAGCACCTAACAGTCCTCTCTCTTTCAACACCTAGAGTCGCTGGATAAATCAAATATAGAACCAATCCAAAATATTGACAAGTATCTACCAAAAAAGCTACTTAGCTTTCTTGTTACCTAAAAAGTACCCAAGAAGACCCTATAACCTGCTCCAAGAAAGAAACCCTGAGAGACCCTTCTACCTTTCTCCAAGAAAGAAACTCCACAACTTAGCACACTTAAGCTAATTTAAGAGAAAATAATACCTTAGAAAAGTAAAGTTCTCAAGAACCTGAGCCTTGGAGTTTGAATCCTGAATTAGAACGCCTGCTCAGCCATCTACTGGAGAACCTTGAGCAAGATTCTTGATGTCCATGAAGCTCGACTTCCTCATCAGTAAAATGGAATGAGAATGCTTTATCTCACAGGGTTAGCGTCAGGATTAAATAGGATGATGTATGTAAAACACATCACAATGCTTGGCACAAGGCAAGTCTTTGATAAGTGGATTGGACTCAGATGTTAAAATTATTTTTAAGTACTTTGCCAAATGCTTTTCTTTCATATGTATTCTTTCATTTAATCCACTTACTACAAGAAAAAAATCCTCTGCTGTAGGTGTCATTCCCATTTTGCTCACTGGGAGACTGAAGAACTGAAAGGTTGAATAGACAACACGGTTTCTAAACAGCTGATGAGTGGCCAACCTGGCAGTCAAAACTGAGTTTTCTCACTGAAAGTCCAATCAATATGGTTTTGTTGGCCTTGCCCCGGGGGCTCACCCCTGTAATCCCAGCACTTTGGGAGGCCAAAGTGGGCGGATCACCTGAGGTCGGGAGTTCGAGACCAGTCTGACCAACATGAAGAAACCCTGCCTCTTCTAAAAATACAAAATTAGCCGGGTGTGGTGGCACATGCCTGTAATCTCAGCTACTCGGGAGGCTGAAGCGGGAGAATTGCTTGAACCTGCAAGGCAGAGGTTGCGGTGAGCCAAGATCATACCATTGCACTCCTGCCTGGGCAACAAGAGTGAAACTCCATCTTAAAAAAAAAAGCTTTTGTTAACCCATGGAGGGTGTTCAGTTCTTGGCTTCTTGAAGGAAGAATTGGACAAAACGCACGAACAAAGCTAGGAAGGAATGAAGGGTTTATTGAAAGTGAAAGTTTACTCCACAGTGTGGGAGCCCCAAGCGTAGGGGCCCAAAGGCCCCATTACAGAATTTTTAGGAGTCTAAATACCCTCTACTTGGGGTATGCCCTATGTAAATGAAGAGGATGAAGTAAAGTTACAAAGCCGTTTGCTGGGTATATGTCCTATAGAGAGGATATTTCCTGTCACAGCTGGAGTGTGAATTTCAGCAATTTTAACTTTAATGTAAAACCTGGTAAGTTATGTTCTGATACTGTTTGACTATTTCCAGCATAGCTAGAGGTGTGGCCAACTCTACTTGGCTCAGGTCTTACTGAGCTGGAAAGCAGGCAAGGTAAACATTTTGAAAACGCAAACAAGCAGTTTATGACCTTAAAGCATTTAGCAAACCTAATATTTGAACATAATTTTGACCGCATGTTTACATTTTGAAAACATGTGTATTTTATCAATAATCTTTAAAGCCATCTTTATTTCCCAAAGATTACCCAAATCACATAAACTAAATAAAAGGCATTATGTTTTTCACTTTTCTGACAAAATATTTTATTTAAGCTCTTATTATTTTTAAACCAATTAATTTAAAACTTAACACATGAGGTTGGGCATGGTGGCTAACACCTGTAATCCCAGCACTTTGGGAGGCTGAGGTGGGTGGATCACCTGAGGTCAGGAGTTCGAGACCAGACTGGCCAACATGGCGAAACTCAGTCTCTACTAAAAATACAAAAAATTAGCCGGGTGTTGTGGCGGGTGCCTATAATCCCAGCTACTTGGGAGGCTGAGCCAGGAGAATTGCTTGAACTCAGGAGAAGGAGGTTGCAGTGAGCCATTGCACATCAGCCTCAGTGACAAAGCGAGACTCTGTCTCAAAAAATAAAAATAAATAAATAAAAATGACCGGGCGTGGTGGCTCATGCCTGTAATCCCAGCACTTTGGGAGGCCAAGGTGGGCGGATCACAGATCAAAAGATCGAGAACATCCTGGCCAACACGGTGAAACCTCATCTCTACTAAAAATACAAAAATTAGCTGGATTCGGTGGTGCCCACCTGCAGTCCCAGCTCCTCAGGAGGCTGAGGCAGGAGAATCACTTGAACCTGGGAGGCAGAGGTTGCAGTGAGCTGAGATCACGCCACTGCACTCCAGCCGGGGCAACAGAGCGAGACTGTGTCTCAAAAAAAAAAAAAAAAAAAAAAAGTTCCAAGAAAATGGATGCCAGGGTCTCAAAGTCAGAAAGAAATCTGTTTAAAATACAGTGAAACTGAGGGGAAATTAAGGCCATCTTGGTCAATGACCTC